>JARVZY010006718.1:0-25558 GCA_030686995.1 Artemisia argyi | reverse complement strand
CTTTTCGAGTATAAATAATACTAGCAACTATTGATTATTAAGGAGGCAAATGCCAAGTTGCATGAGGAAGATACTAGTAAACAAACAACTCCCTATGCCGAGTGGTGTATTATGTATAGACATTAGGAATACATGATCAATTGCGATTGGTAATACTATCACTAAATTTTCCCATATTTCAAGAATTGAAGCGATATATTTATTATGAAAGCTTATAAAAGTTCACATTTATCGTTTAAATATGGAGTGTTTCAGCCCCTCAAAACAACGATCCAAAGATCAAGAGACCGGCTAAAAATCATAGTTTATGCAAAGCATGACTAAGAAAATTCATACAGCTTAGTAACTTCTAGCAGTGTCCACGGGGTAAACTCGTATAATGCAAAATTTGATTCCCACACAAATATATGCCAACTATATAATTTAAGATCATAAGGTAACACGAGAAAACATGCGATACATAGTTAATTATATCTAGTAATTTCAACATTATAATTAAACATTAATCATGCAAGGCTTGACATCAGAGTAACAATGAACATATAGTTACAACGAGTGGGGCACCCGCGCGTTGCTGCGAGAATATTGTGTCTAATCAAAAATCGAAATAAAACAATCGGGAAAAAAATTATTAAGGACTAAATTTGCAAAAGATCGCTAATGGGGGACTAATGATGCTATTTACAGCTAACCTGAGGGACCTTTTTGTAAATTCGTTAGGTACAAAATAATTATGGAAATAATATGTTTTTTTACGTAAAAAGTCCCTAAAATTCTCGACGTGTTGCATCATTAGTCCCTAGCGTGTTGCATTGTTAGCCTCCAAAGGACCTATCTTGCAATGACAGTTTCACCTTAGGGACTATTTTGCAAGTGAGCACTGTTTCGTTCACTGTAGCTACAGTGTCAAACAGTAAGTGGTTCCCTTTTTAGTATATATAATAATTTGTTCATATTGACAAAATTAGATAGAAGGTTCTGGTTTTGGACTTTGTTCGACTAATTATCAAACTTACAAATGAACAAAGCAAGACATATTCTAAATCATGACAAAACCACTCAAAACATATATTATTGCATAAATATATGTTTATCACCCAACAAACTTGCACATGTATTATTAGTCATATCAGTGACGGAACCAGGGGGTGTCCCGGGGGGTCCCGGGACACCCATGGATTTTTGTAGCGTAGTGTTAATTTTGTTAAAAAATATTGATTTTTTTTAAATGCACCCGGTCCCTAAAACTTGTGTTTGCAGTATTGTTTAGTTTATTTTAAGTGCACCTGGTCGTTTTATGTCCCGTTTCCGTCCCTGAGTCATATAAACTAGATATAATTAACTATGTTTATCACCCAACTAACTTGCACATGTATTATTAAACAAATAAACTACTATGTTTATCACCCAACTAACTTGCACATGTATTATTAGTCATCATAGTGTACTAGCATAGAAGTATAAGATAACTTATAATCTAAAGATTTTTTCAAGCTTGTATTACTAAACAAAGCTTTTCACGAACTTATTTTATAAAATAAAACATTTAATAAAAAAAAAAAAAAAATCTCATTCCAAACAGGGCCAACAAGTTTTACATTTTACATCTTACAAATCTAGTAGTCCCATGCACAAATTACTAAATCAATCAAAATAACATTATCATCGTCAAGTTTCGCAAGAGACAAAAAATCTAGGTTTTCCTTCTAGTGCGAAACCGTGAGTTCTAGGGGTTTCCTTTTGCGGGTCTCTCATAGTGTATCAAAATACATGATATCAAAATCAATTTGGATACAACTTTTGTCATCATGATCATATACATGATGTTTTAGTAGATATAAAAATCAACTCAAGTGTGATACTAAAAGCAAACACACTAATTTTCCAAAACATTGATATAGTATGCAAAAAAACTTACCTCACGTAGAAACCATGCAATCATAGTGCAATTTAAATTATTATATTAGCATCACGAAAAGAAAACTTACCACACTCGTAACTTAAAAGTCTTTTCACTCATCAGTATCTAATCTCTAATCTGTCGAAATATGAGATAATAGAAAACCATAATTTTAGATCGTGATATTAACATGTTGTGAACAATAGTTGACAGAATGAAAAGTATTCTTTGTAAGATAAATATTAGGGTAAAGATCCTAATAGCTAATTGGGCCGCGCATGAACATCCACTAATAATTATCTATAACACTCTTTCACATTTTTTAATTTTAATAAATAATTGACCAACAGATATCCAACATGTTTTGACCATCTTTAATTCAAAGATAAAGTTCCATATAAATCATAAACCAAACCATTAAGACTTAAAAGCTTCAACCGAAAAAATAATCAATACCTTAGGCTGGTCACAGTAAGTCAACCTAATCCCCCAATTTCTTTGTCACGTCTGCTTTCTCTCTCCAGCGACCTGCAGGCGATTGGGGTGCCCCAGTAAGGGCGATCAAGGTTGTTTTTTGTTTTGTTTTTTTTTTTTTTTTTTTAATTTTTTTTTATTATTATTATTATTATTATTATTATTATTATTATTATTATTATTATTATTATTATTATTATTATTATTTTAATCTTTTTTTAAATATTTTTAACACAAACTCAAATTTCATTAATAATTAAACCAGTACATAATAATTCAAATAAAATAAAAACATGTTACGACTCAAGATTTAGAAGGAGGTAGACCCAAACGGGTCAAGTCTATCCAAACATGGCATATGGATTATGTCATGAAATAATTATCTATCTAGTTCTTTAAAAGTATTTGAGTTCAAGTAGGATTGTGGGTCAAGTGAGTCAATGTTTAGGATAATTGTTTGAGTCATATTAGGATTGGTGTCATTGTAAGTGTTATCCCTAGTTCGGTATTTAAATACCGACTCTTGATTAATGAAGTCATTAGCTTTTTGTTGAAAATAATCTTTTCCTCTTAACCTCTACTTTTCTGAAGGAGCTAGCATACGCTTGAAGGGTGAATTCTATCGATACTACTGTAACGGGTTGTATCAATTGGTGCTTTCATTGATCATGGATGAAAACGCCATACATTTGCTTTTGAAGGAACACGCGGATGCATTGAACGCAGAGCTACATGGACAGATCGCCGCGTTGACTGTGCTGCTGCAACCTGCAAAACTTTTAGGGCACAATCGACATGGAGGGGGTGATACGGGTTCGACTGTTCTGCGATCCATGCGATTGGAGGTTCCAAAGTTTAATGGGACTGATCCAGAGAGTTGGATATTTGCCATCCACGAGTAATTTGATCTACTCGATACCACCAATGAAAAACGACTCAATATTGTGGGTTTTAATCTCGAAGGAGATGCAGCCGAATGGTTTCGGTGGATGTCGCATAATAAGCCTATTACCAGCTGGGACGGATTTCTGGAGAGTGTGCGTAATCGTTTTAGACCATGTAAGTACGAGGATCTACAAGGGGCACTTTCTAAACTGTTGCAAATAGGAACCGTGGCGCAATATCAAAGCGAATTTGAGAAACTTATAAATTGGGTAACTGACATAGCAGAATCCCTCTTGATATCATTCTATATCTCGGGTCTCAAACCAACGCTCCAAAGAGAATTGTTGGTGGCAAAACCAACTTCCTTGGGCGAATGCGTTTTCTTTGGCTTACATGACTGAAGCGAGGCTGATGGGTCAGAATGTTTTATGTGAGTAACATGGTGAGTGGTAGTAGCGGGTCTCCAAACCAGGAGTCACTCACCGCACGTACTACTTATTCCCCACATGCAAACACTAAACCTCCCTTGATATCAACACCACCTAAAGCAACTCCTAGTCCTGGTGCACCTCCTCTTACAATTAAATGGATTTCGCCGGCTGAACGACAAGAACACCTTAGCAAAGGCCTATGTTTTAACTGTGACAACAAGTGGGTATGGGGTCATAAATGCCCCGCCAAATTTTTGTTGCTTATGGCATACGAATGGGACGATGTCGACCAATCCGCGGACCTGGAGCATGAGGACACCATGGAAAGTGGCGACATCTCTATTCTTAATTCTTTGGTCGGTCATGGGAGTCCGAGGTCACTTCAATTATAGGGTACCTTAGGTAGTGGTCAGGTGCATATACTTATTGATAATGGGAGTACTCATAACTTCGTACAACCAGGAGTGGTCTAGAGAGTGAAACTTCTTATCATGTCAACAAAACCTTTTAAGGTATACATTGGTAGTGGGGCGACTTTGTTATGCGAGAGTATGTTCTCGGGTAACAACACAAATTCAGGGGTTATGTATGGACGTAGATTTGTATGTGCTTCCTATGAAGGGTCCAGATATAGTGTTGGGCATCCAATGGCTGCAAAATCTTGGAAAAGTGACTCATGATTACATGGAGCAGACAATTGAGTTTGTACTTGGGGATCGAACGTATGTGTCGCAAGGTGACGAGTCACTTCGCATGAAGCGAATTAGCTTACATCATATGAGGGCCTTATTAGAGACGGATGACGTTTATGGGGTCTATGAGTTCTATTATGTTGCAGCGGCTGATGCGGGTCACGAAAGGTTACAGGTTGTGTCTGTCAATGAACACCCCGAAATCACATAACTGTTGGAGCGGTTTGCTACTCTTTTTCAGGTACCAACTTCTCTACCATTGTATTGTAGCATTGATCAGCGTATTCATTTACTTCCTAATACCAAACCCGTGAATGTGCGACCTTATCATTATCCTCATTATCAAAAAGGGGAGATGGAGAAATTAGTGAATGAAATGTTGGGGCAAGGGATCATACGTGTTAGTCATAGCCCATTCTCTTCACCAGTCTTGTTAGTAAAAAAGAAAGACGGGAGTTATCGATTTTGTGTAGATTACCGTGCATTAAATGATGTAACCGTCAAGGATAAGTTTTTGATTCCGACGGTTGATGAGATGTTTGATGAGCTAGGTGGTGCCGTTATTTTTACTAAGCTTGATTTACGGGCCGGTTACCATCAAATACGGTTACATGAGTGTGACGTGTACAAAACGGATTTTCGTACACATGATGGTCATTACGAGTTTCTTGTCATGCCGATTGGATTGACTAATGCACCATCCACGTTTCAAGCCACTATGAACCGATTATTTTCTCCCTATTTGCATAAATTCGTGATTGTTTTTTTTATGATATATTGGTTTATAGTGCTACTCTTACTGCTCACTTGGAGCATTTGCAGTGTGTTTTTCAATGTTTACAGGAGCATCAATTTTATGTTAAACAATCCAAGTGCGTATTTGGAGCATCGTCATTAGAATATTTGGGACATATTATTTCTGGGCGAGGGGTTAAAATGGATCCAAAGAAGGTCGCAGCGGTTATAGAATGGCCCGTGCCTAAATCACAGTGACAAGTAAGAAGCTTTCTTGGGCTTACAGGTTTTATCGTCGATTTATCAAAAATTATGCTACAATTTCAGCGCCCTTGTCAAGCTTGCTTCAAAAGAATGGCTTTCGATTGGGGGAAGTAGAGAATAGTGCATTTGATAACCTCAAAAATAAGATCTCTAGTGCACCAATATTGGGTCTTCCAAATTTTGACGATACTTTTGTTATTGAAGCTGATGCTTCGGTCGACGGTATTGGCGCGGTTTTGTTACAGAAAGGGTTACCACTCAGCTACTTTAGTGGCAAATTGGGACCTCGCATGCGCATAGCCGCAACATATCAAAAAGAATTGTTTGCCATTGTGGAGGCTGTATACAAGTGGAGGCAATATTTACTTGGGCGTCGGTATATGTAAGGAAACTTATGGGATTTGATTTTGCTATTGAGTATAAACTGGGGGCGTCAAATCAAGTGGCAGATGCTTTGTCACGTATGTTTGAAGAAGAAGAAAATGTCACAGCAGCGTTTATGACTTTGAGTTATCCAGTGGTCTGGTTGATTGACGAATTAAAACAAGAAAATGAAACCTTGGCTGAGTTGTGTGGCATTCATCACAAGTTGGATCAACAAGAGCTGTTGGATGGATTTCAAAGGGAGCAGGGTCTGCTTATATTTCGAGACCGTTATTATGTGGGCAAGGAGTCTAAACTTAAAGCTATTTTGTTATCCGAATTTCATAACAAACCAGTTGCTGGGCACGATGGTGTTAAGAAAATGTTGGTTAGCTTTTTGACGTTATTTTATTGGAAAGGAATGCGAAAGTCGGTTGAAGATTATATAAAAAATTGTTTAGTTTGTTAACAAACTAAATATTGCATGCAAGCATCAGGTGGGTTGCTCCAGCCCTTGCCGACTCCAACCGCAGTTTGGGAAGATATTTCTATGGACTTTATTACAGGGTTACCCATTTCCAAAGGTCAGACAACTATTTTGGTGGTCGTGGATCGTTTTCTAAGTATGCTTACTTCGGAATGTTACCTACTAGTTTCAACGCTTCTAAAGGTCGCCGAGGTGTTCATGGAAATGGTGGTGATGCTTCACGGGTTTCCTAAAACTATTGTTTTGATCGTGATTCAATTTTTGTTAGCGAGTTTTGGAAGCAATTGTTTAAGGCTATTGGGACACAACTAAATCATAGCACGACATATCAACCTCAAACAGACGAGCAAATGGAGGTTGTTAATCGTGGATTGGAGCAATATTTACGAGCCATGGTGGTGGATTGTCCACATCATTGGGTACGTTTATTACCATGGGCTGAATATAATTATAATACTAGCTTTCATAGTAGTATCAAGATGACTCCATATCAAGCTTTATATGGGCGCGATTCTCCTACGCTTATTTCATATCCGCCTGGGTCCTCCAAAGTTGCTGCCATTTATGACTTATTAGTTGAACGGGATGTCTTGCTATGCCAACTTAAGCAAAATTTATTGGACGCTAAACATCACATGGAGATGAAAGCTAATATGAAACGAAGGGAGGTTGAGTTCCATCCAGGTTACAAGGTGCTCGTTAAATTGCAGCCGTATCGGCAAGTTACATTGGCTAGGCGTCTTTCTAAAAAATTGGCTAAGAGGTATTTTAGACCATTTGAGGTGTTAGAGCGTATTGGGAAGGTGGCATATCGACTTGCCCTTCCACTTACAAGTAAGATTCACCCGGTATTTCACGTGTCAATACTTAAACCTTTCTCAGGTATTGGTGAGCATGTCGTTACAAACTTACCCGAGGAAAAACATAATGGGCAGCCAGTGGAGACACCATTAGCAATTTGTGCCTCGCGTGTGGTTTTAAAAAATGGGGTACCGGCTCGTCAAGTTTTGGTTCGATTGCTTGGAAGCGCACCGGAAGAGGCAACGTGGGAATGGTTGTCCGAGTTTCAGTCCACTTATCCATCTTTTCACCTTGAGGACAAGGTGCTTTTTAAAAGAGAGGGGAATGTTACGATTCAAGCTTTGGAAGGAGGTCGACCCAAACGGGTCAAGTCTATCCCAACATGGTATAAAGATTATATCATGAAATAATTATCTATCTAGATCTTTAAACGTATTTGAGTTCTAATAGGATTGTGGGTCAAGTGAGTCAATGTTTAGGATAATTGTTTGAGTCATATTAGGATTGGTGTTAATTTAGTATTTAAATACCGACTCTTGATTAATGAAGTCATTAGTTTTTCATTCAAAATAATCTCTTCCTCTTAACCTCTACTTTTCTGAAGGAGCTAGCACACACTTAAATGGTGCATTCTATCGATACTACTGTAACGGGTTGTATCAAACCATTACAATAAAATTCAAATAACATTAAAACATTAAGAAAATAAAACGACTAAACTAGTTTGGATTATGACGATACCAAATGTTTTTTACCAAATCGGTCATGTGTTTATTTATAGTGTTTATGAAGTTTAAAAGGTTTTATTTATTTATTTTATTATTATTATTATTATTATTTTTTTGATTCTAACCGTTGCCAACAGACATTTTTTTATTTATTATTATTATTATTTTTTGGGTTATAGTTTACAACGGTTATACTACATTAAAAAAAAAAAAAAAAAAAAAAAAAAAAAAAACACTATTGATCGCTATTACGACCTAGTTCCAGAAAAACCATGTGGCGATCGATTACTCACAGTAATGAGATCGACACCAAATCGATCGCATAAGTCGATCGACACATGTTACTGTGACAAGCCTTAATGAAGTCTACAATCACATAAACACAACTAATTTCAAAATAAACAAGTGTCACAATCACATATATACGTCTAACTAGTCTGGCTCCGGTCGGCCGCGTTGCGGCCTCGCTGGTTTTTAATGTCCTTCATTCTGTCAAAACAAATGACAACATTAATTCAATCGATCTTAATATATCAGGTTCTTAAGTTTATACGCATGCTCAGTCAGGGTCACATATTCACATACCATTCCCGCACTATGTCTTTTGATCTCAGCAAGCTCAATTAGGTCTTCTGCAGTATCTTGGTCCACTTTAGAACGACAAAGAGGCATGGTGAAACAAACATCCTCGAATAAATCCAGTGGAATATTTTGCCTGGGAACATGAAATTCAGAACAACATTTTGATGCAGCAGGATTTGTATGCCCATCTAAAGACTTAGCAGATGCTGAAATGCTAGGAGGCACAGCGGCTGCAAGCTCTTTGAAAGCTTTATCCTGCACATAATAACTTTTACTGAGCAATAGTCTATTAAAAAGTAAAAAAGTTAATAAAACCAAAAGAAAAGTGCACCATATCAAATGAAAGGGTTGGTAACTTTTTTTCGCCTGATGATAACTCTGTATTCTGTAACACTATGAAAAGTATTCCTGCTACACTCTGTAATTGTGCTGGAAGGTTTCGTACTTCCAACATCAATACTACTTCTGATGGTATTGCTGCTACACTTTGTAGTTAGGCGATCACAAATACAATAGTAAGAACAGCCACGACTGGAAAGCAAACCTTCACTCTGGATTATTTTGTAAACCTGCAATCACAAATACAATAGTAAGAACAATTGTTTAATGATCATGATACAAATTTTCGTCTGCTAAAGTGTCACCATAACATAAAACCTCTTAATGATAAAAATGCTATGATAAGATGGTACCTTGTCTCTCAACGGCAACGCTGATGGTACGTAAACAACCAGCAAACGACAATAAGCATTTTGAGTCATTGCAGAAAACCTGGAAGAGAAAAGATCCGTACATCATTAATTTATCGTCGGGTTTATGTGTGTGATGGTCACATCTGATTTTTATCAATTTTTTTTTGGACACACCATTCAGCTTTAATCAGTTTTGTTTGAACTGGTTTGGTTAAGTTACCTAAGATGTGAAAGGTTGTACAATTAATGCATGTTCATGCATGTGTTAATGAATCAATGATGAAAAGTTGTTTGCATTGAGTAATTTAAGAGGGGCAATTAAAGCCAGTGACTTGATAAGGTGCATAGAAACAAAGACTAATTATGAAAAACTGTTTGTATTGGGCATTCCAAGAGGGGCAATTAAAGCAAGTGCCTTTATAATGCATAGATAAATAGAAGTGAATACTCATTAAGCAAGTCAAGGTACAACTAAAACACACACACATACATCTTGAAAAAAACCATTTCATATTCAAAGCAACAAAATGACAACACCTATGCCATTCTGTAAGGAACTTGCTGCTGTTGCAGATTCGAGTTTAGTTAAAGATATGATGGTGGTAAAGTTTCGGAGGGAGGTTACAGTGACATTGGTGGATGAGGCTGAGTTAAGAAAGAAAGCTAAAGAAATAATGTCTTGTGTGGCTGAGAGGGATCTAGTGCTTGGAGAGCTGGAGCTGCTGTTTTCTTTTGACTCTACTGTGCATAGCATTTCGGAACTCAACAACTTGCAGACCTAAGATCTGACAGAAGTGTCGCTGATCTTGGTGAATGTGGTCAAGAAGCAGAAGCGAGCATCAGAGCTCTTGGCGCTGATTGAGAAGTTGAAGTGCTTGCCGTTCTGATGGTGGCTGGTTTGTGTTTTGCGAATACGTATCTTGGGTTTAGGGTTAGTTGGGGGTGCCTAGGGTTGTGTGGGGTATTTTGTTGAAATGTTTGATGGTTTAAATCAGTGGATGATTAATAAGAAAAAAGAATCCTTATTATATGTTGGTTTTATCAGTGTTGCTAGTTTTAAGTAATGCAAGATTTAGAACTGTTAAGTTTTTTGTTGAAACATACCTGGTTTTTTTTCTCTTTTTTTTTTGTGCAGCATGGTTCTGGGTTTTTAATTCGCTTTGTATCTGTCAATCTGTTTAAAACAACAATAAGGACCTATTAATTTTTTTAAGAAATAAGTGGTCTAATAAGTAAAGAGAAAATGTGTCTAACTAATGGTAATAGGGTATTGACTGTAATTTTAGACAACAACTTTGATTATATAAGATAATTTTTTTTTATGTATTCTAAACATTAGAAAAGTAATATAATGGCATTGTGATTGGTAGTAGTCAATCAGTAAATAATATGCATAAGAGTTGTATTTCTATCTAAATATGCATAAACAAAGAACGAAACCTGTGTATGCATTTACCTGATTTGGTAAGCGTAACTGCAATCGAAAGGTGTAATAAACCTTGTCATCATTCTTCTTTTTCTTGTGCATCTTGTTCCTTTTTCCACCTTTGTCGGTATCATTACGCCTATCATCAGTAATTTTCATAATTACAGCAAAGTACTAAAAGAAAAATGACTAAAATAGGTTTGTTTCTGAAGCCTATGCTTCCTGCTTATTATCCAGCTTTTGAGGTTATTTCCATAATTCAGTCACAATAAGGTCATGAGAAAAAAAGATAAGCCAGATAAAAAAGGCTTATGAAAAATAAGAGTGTTTGTTTAAGTTTATTTGCGGGCGTATAAGCTTATTGGGCCAAACCTACCCGAATATACCCTGGGCAGCAATCAATGCTGAAAAAAATTGGTAAGTAACCTGAGTGTTTTTTAGATAAAATTCGGCGAAAATAGTTTAAAAATGGAATTTTTAAGCATCTGTTTCGCCACGTGCTGAATTGAAAATATGGCCTTGCATATTTTTAACTCCAGTTCCACAAAAGGCCCTGATCAATAATAGAGTGTAACTTCCAACGATAGATGGGAAATAAAAGAGGATAGTGCGAAAAAGTAATCTTCACAAAATTTCTCGCCACACTATTCTCTTCTGTTTCGCATCTTTCTTTGGTAAAATGCACTGTACCAATGATCAGAGCCTTTTATGGAACTGAATCTACTAACATGCATAAAACAATCTAAATGTGTTACCAATTTAATTGTATGCGTTGATGCTTATGTGAAATGAAAATAAGTCATAAGGTAGACGTACCAGTACAAAACAAAAGCATCTGGTTTCTTTAAAAAAAGACGGTCTTTTTGGGCTATTAAATGCTATTTTGTGACACATAGATCACATGTTTCATCAGATTTATGTCGCACAAAATAGCATTTAACAGTTCAAGAAGATAGTATTTTTTTTTCCACTTAATGCCCTAAGTTTCTTGGCAGGTCCTCTACCATTTTCGAAAGCTGGAAAGATATGCTGGATGTGCATTTGGTAATGGGTGCACATATATAAGCAGTTTCAAAAATCTGCATATATAAGCAATAGATAAATATAAGAAAACAGGACTAAGGTTAAAACATAATGTTTAACGGGAAAATTACCGCTGAGCTTACAAAGCCGGTCTTTGGCTCCTAGCTTCTATTTGTGAGTTGTTGTTGTCATTTGGTCTGGGCATTCATTGCCTTGCTGTAATAGCGTTGGAACTGAGGCCTTGGCTAATTGTGCATCTGGCATAACAAAGTAACTATTAATGCATACACATGAATAAGGTTTAGATGTTTATCAGTTTGATTACGCAATTTTTTCAAATAAAGAAAAGAAAAAAAAAGTAGTTTTGTTAATAAAGTTTATTGATAAAAGATCATGGCAACCTATTGTACCTTGCAATTATATCTTCTAAGACAATTCTGAATTTGATATTTTTAGCAACCTATTCTCTAAGAACTATTTTGGCAATTGTTGAAACATAAATAAAAAGGGAATGGCAACTTGACTTTGTATCTTGAGTCAGACGGATTTATCATGCTTATGAATAACATAGGATGCCACAAAAAACACAATCCAATTGTAACCATGGGCCCAGCAGAGATCACGTGTTTAGCTACAATCAGGCTTTGTTGATTGAATGGATGTCGGACAACCGATAATCTATTGGATGAGTCAGGGTTTGACATGCCATTCAATCAACAGAGCTGGATTATTGCTAAAATTCTAGTAACGCAACTATGATCGTCAAAAGAGGTAGAAGGGTTGACCTATCTGCAGCGAAGAGGTCAAAAGGCACACACTTAAAGATACAGTCAATCATCATTCACATTACCTGCAAAGGAAAAACATAAATTACACAGTTAGGCTATAATCTCATGAAAGTATAAGTGAGTGTCATTTTACGAATGCAATCTACCTGTGGGACACCATGAAAAGGCTATCAAATGACAACGCTTGCGTGCGCTGAATACAATTATAATCACTATTATATTGTAAACAATAATCAGTATTATATCTCTAACATCATATACCTGTGCAAGCTTACTTACCATTGATAGATGTGTGAACTGATAGGCCCATGTTCTATTGTAGGTTCACACGTCATTCCAATTTCCAATTGCAATAGGTAGCCATTATAAAATATCTACAGCTAACATTGTAATAATTTTATAATGAACTACCTATTGCAATTGCAAAATGTTCAGGTTATAAACGATCAGTTTTAATTGTAGGTTGTTTAGTGTCCGACATTTGTTTCGAATAATATAGTACTGGATGCACCTGCAAGACAAAAAAAGAGCAAAAGAAAATTGTAGACAAATAAGTGTAAAAATTTGAGACACAATTATAAGTTATATCAGACGGTCAAACCAAACTTCCTAATGGTCGTTTAAACTGATTTCATTTTCTGCCTTGATACAACAATAGTTGATTTCGCAAAGCAAGAACACTCATCATACCTTGGCTAAGAGTGAACTTAAACGGAGTCCCCCTATCACAACTTGAATCAAATCGAGTCCCATCCAATAACGTTGTACATGCTTCCAGCTCCTAAATGTCGAACAACGATTCAGCTGCTATCTTTGAAAATCACACAATCATTAAACATACCAATCTTCATCATGTGATCCTAAAAAAAGTACCTGGTTGCGTAACTTATATCTACCTCAACTCTCAAAGCTGTTCACACTCGGCAATAGGTAAAGCCATAGTCCATACATTAAAAGTCTTATTTTCTGCATTAAAAAAAAGCATTTGAAGTAAAAAAACATAATCATAACTAAAATGATTAAACATTCGGGATTAATACTTGGTTAGCCACTACTTACATGTATATATGTTTAGGGCTGAGCAAACGGACCGGCCGGACCGGACCGACCGACAAAACCGACCGGACCGAGACCGACCGGACCGGACCGACCACATTCGGTCCGGTCCTCGGTCTAAGCTTTTTGCCAAATTCGGTCTCGGTCCGGTCGGTCCGGTCCGGTCCGGTCCGGACCGACCAAAAACCCGAAAAAACTTGCCTAATTGGACCGGACCGACCGAAGACCGACCGGACCGAGACCGGACCGAGACCGGACCGACCATATTCGGTCCGGTCTCGGTCTATGGTTTTCCGGTTCTCGGTCTTCGGTCCGGTCCGGTCTTGGCCGGTCCGGTCCGGTTTCCGACCGATGATCACCCCTATATATGTTGCGTCATCTATTATCAGCAGCAGAATGTTCGTGTGTCTGATCTGATGCTGAGTTTTGCTGGACAAATTTTTTCCGTCATTTTCTAGTAATTCGTTAGCAGCTGTAACAACAGCATCCCAGAAATAGTTAACATAATCAAAATCAACATTTAAACTCTGTATATAGTAAGTAAATATAGCGGAAAATGAATTTGTTACAGTTTATTGTCAAGGCTTTTATCGTGGAAAATGCCATAGTTATTTCTGCCTTTATTGCCTGCAAAAAAAGTAATTTTAAATACGCCATTACCACACTACCAACAAAATTGAAAATGACACAGAACATAGTAGCAAAGTGATGTGTTACAAACTGAAAAAAGAAATTACTGAGATCATCTGCCCTTTAACTTAGTGATCCCGCTGAATATCACCATCAACATTCAAATTGTGCCCCATCTCAGCAAACATTCTTAAATTCTTACACAAACCCTTTAATAACTTCATCTTTTATAATTCTTTCGTTGTTCCTTAACCTTAATCTCCATTCTCTCTGCGCTGGTCAATTTGTATCTACCGGATTACCTGCACAAATTATAAAAAGTGGAAGATAATTGATTATGAAAGGAAGGAACACACAATAATGAGTATATGTAATCATAAAACATTTTCTAAAATATGTTGCGAATCAGTAGCTGAACAACCTTGTGGGGTTACACACATGCCTCTGATGTTCTGATATGACGCCGAAGAAATCGTGGTTACTTGTTCGTTTATTCCTATAATGGTAACACTTATCAATAAGCTCCTACAACCTCCTATAATGGTAACACTTATCAATAATCGTCCTGACCTGACCAAATAAAGTATTAAGCTTCTTTAGAAAATCTAGTTTTTGCCACAATGAACAAAAAACATATGTTGAATTTTTAAAATAACATACCGACCATCGATGTAACGATATGTGCCACATAAGCCATCAATTGAAAGTTGCTCCATGACACGTAGAATACCGATTTTGACTGTCAACAATAATAAACCATATTAATTATTTCGTCACTATTTATTCATCACAAAAAACAATATATTCTAACATAATCACATCAAGCATAATATTACAACAAACTTGTTTATAAAAAACGTACTATGGTCCTACCTATAAACTCAGATACAAATCCCCAAATTACCCCAACTCTTCAACTTAATTCGAGAATCAAAACCACGAAAACCAACATTTGCACACTAACTACTTCATATGGTAACATACTTCAACTTAACTTACACTCTTTAAATCACCTATCATTATAATCCTTAATAAAGAATGATTACGAAACCAACATTTACATCAAAGACTTCATATGAAAATTTTCAAATTCACCTACACTCATCTAATCATCTATCATTATAATCCTTACACCAAATTACAACCCGAAAGATAGCAACTCAACTGATCGAACTAACCGCAAACAATAACCACAATTTTTAAATAAAACATTTCATCCATACCTTATAGGTTTGATCGAGGAACCGCAGACCCTAACACAAACACAAAAGCCACAAACCCTAACACAAACACAAATGCTAATTTATGGTTCTCAAGAAACCGCATAAACCGAAACTGCTGATGCCCCCTTATTTATCTACATCATAAACGCCTTCAAAAACGCTTAAGAACAACAAACCACCAGCGAAGGAAACCGATTGTCGAGAACAGCGCGAATAAGATGAATACTGAAAGACTTGTGTAACCGAAAACCCCATATCCAAACCAAATCTGAAAGCATGTATGTGTGATTGGAGTTTGCGGAGGATTGTGGGATCTTCTAGGTTTATCGGTGTGGCAGATTTTTTTAAGGCAGTTGAAGTTGTTGGGTTAACCAACAGGGTATGGATTGGGCCAAAAAATGCGTGAGCCCGCTACATGGTACTATTCATCGAACGGCGTCGTTTCCTTTCGCCTATAATATATATAGTAATTTAAACTTGGTATAAAATCCCATCAACAAATCCAACGTCAAGTTGGCTTCAATAGTCGACTAGTCTTTGCTAACACATGATATAATTTTACACATTTAATACTCGACTAGTCTTTATCAAACCGTTTGATTTGCTTTGCTAACACATGATAGAATTTTACACGTTTAAACATTGTCGATTTAAAGAAAAAATAATAATTACTCTCTAATTTGTTATGTTGCCTATTTTCTTTATTATCAGATTAAAGCTCCTTGCACTTTAAGAAATATATTTTTTAATACGTAGCTTTATACATTTTAATAGTATTTACCAATGGGCTTCTGGTCTAGCGGTATGGAGGTTTTATCCTCCTAGGCAAGTTCTCAAGTTCGAGTCTTGTTTAGGGCGATAGGGGTTTCCTCCCGTGTGCGTAAAGGGAAGGGTGTCATTGCCTTCTGGGCTGGACAAACATGGTTGTGTGGGCTCGTGCCGTCAAAAAAAAAAAAAAAAACATTTTAATAGTATTTTTTTTTTTTAATTTTGTAAAGAATAAATAGAATATACAAAAGCATCGTTTGCCTATTTCTTTGGCAGATATGTAAGTTACTTGCACGTTAAAACATATTTTACAAGATGAATTAATTAAGAGCTCTATATTTGGATAAGGTTACTAGATGAATGATGATGAGTCATGTTTAACAAATCTATATCTAGAAAAGGTTACTCAATAGATGAAAACTCTATATTTAGTCAAAGTTAAAGAATTAATTGTCATGGAAGACTTACTGTTTGTTTGTTGAAGTTAAAGAATTGTCAAAGTTAAAGAAAGTCGATCGAGTAGTATAAGACATCATGGGATTCCTCTAGTACTGTAATATTACACAACCATGGAATTCCTCAAAGCTCCAGCTCCTACCCTTCTCCTTGTGATATTATTGAGTCTTACCATTTGTAGTCCTATTATTAGCGCCCAAAACAAAGGGGGTTATTGGCCTACATGGGCCCAAGACTTTTTTCCACCATCAAACATTGAAACCGCTTATTTCACTCATGTTTATTATGCTTTTCTATCCCCTAATGACGTGACATTCCAGTTCGACGTAGACGCGACAACAGCGTCTGCACTCAATAGCTTCAACACTGCCCTTCACGCAAAGAATCCACCTGTCAAGACGTTGTTTTCCATTGGGGGTGGCTCGGCTGACCAAGCACAAATCTTATCCAATATGGCCTCGAGTGCCAACTCGAGGGCAAGTTTCATTAGTTCCACTATACAAGTGGCACGAAACTATGGCTTTGATGGAGCTGACTTGGATTGGGAATATCCTCAAACCCAAACCGATATGAACAACTTTGGCCTCTTGCTTGACGAGTGGCGTGTGGCAGTCAACAATGAAGCCGCGTCAACAGGTAAGCCACCACTTCTTCTTTCAGCCGCCACTCGTTATAAACCAGAATTCGTTAGCGATAGTGGAGTTGATGTTAAGTATCCAGTGGCGTCCATAAATAAGAATTTGGATTGGATCAATGCAATGTGTTATGATTATTACGGGCCTTGGACACCGGATGCAACCGGTGCCCCAGCCGCGTTATATGATCCAAATGGTGATCTTAGCACGAGTTACGGGCTACAATCATGGATTAGCGCTGGGATCCAAAGACAAAAGTTAGTGATGGGCATGCCATTATATGGTTGGACATGGAAACTAAAGGATCCATCTGTAAATGGTATCGGGGCTCCAGCTGAGGGTATAGGACCAGGAAATGAAGGAGCATTGCTTTACTCGGAAGTGCAACAATTCAATGCCCAAAATAACGCCGAGGTGGTTTATGACACACAAACCGTATCTTATTATTCTTATGCAGGAACTTCTTGGATTGGATATGACGATGTTAACTCTGTACAAACAAAGGTACAATATGCAAAATCACTTAACATAGGAGGATATTTCTTTTGGACAGCTGTCGGTGATCAAGATTGGAAAATCTCGCAACTAGGTACACATTCGATTCTATGATTTTGGTACACTACTAGTAGATGGTTCTAAATCGTTGTTGATGAAATATTAATTACCGTAATGGTCGTCTTTGATATCTTATGCAGCTTCGCAGACATGGACTGCTTCAAAATCAATGGAGGACAAGTGGATTGGAGGAAATAAATATTCCAGTTTGTTTGTAAAGTTTGATAAATGAATGAATAAATATCAATAATAATCAACCAGCTTTGTTAGCTGTGTGTAACAACGTTATGAATAAATAAATATGGTATGCGAATTAGAAATTTACTGTGTGTTTTTTATACCCCGGGGGTTGAGAAATCTAATATGACACATCAATTTTACATATGAAATAGACTGATGCGCTTCACATT
Organism: Artemisia argyi; assembly: GCA_030686995.1. Lineage (NCBI taxonomy): Eukaryota > Viridiplantae > Streptophyta > Magnoliopsida > Asterales > Asteraceae > Artemisia > Artemisia argyi. The sequence continues at coordinate 7,554 of JARVZY010006718.1, read as the reverse complement.
TACATGCAAGAAAGCTTTACCTAACCTAAAACAATTAACAATGTATAACTCAAATGTTGACACATAACCTGAAATAGTGTATAACTCCGCTGTTAACACTCAACCTTAAACACTATAATTCAAATGTTAACATATAACCTAAAACAATGTATAAGTCACTACAACAAAGCATAGAATTATACACGCATATTAGGAGATATATGTACACGGTTAATAGTGTGATTATATTTGGAGTACACGATATCCATAGCGTGGCATTATTCGGCATCACAAAATGATAAACGGTAATAAGCATAGACAAAGTGAGTTGATTGTGACGCTTGAATGAGTGGAAAAAAGGATTAATTGTCCACGCTTATCAAAGTGAAAAAACTTTAAAAGTAGCAACCATATAAAGCGTGGAGAAATTTGAAAAGTACACACCGTTGATTGTGGCCTTTAAGCATAACACATTAGCACCCGCAGAAGAAGAAAGATAAAAAAAAATAATAAAAAAATAAAATCTACACTCTTTTATGGGTTACTATCTATTTTTAATATTTTACAATTGTAACCCTGTACTTTGACAATTCTACAATTCTTACCCTGTATTATAAAGAAATGAAATACAAAAATTTTGCAGCTGTATCATAAAGATATACACAAATTTTGCACGCAATTTGTTATTAAACATCAGATACTCTATTCTGTAACATATCATACCACACTATTTGTTAAACTAATATAAACTATGAAACACATATAAAATAATTCTAAGTATGTTTACAAAATATTGAAAACTTCTTCAATCTTCCGTCTTCAACAAACTCCTAAAGGATGAGAAAGAAAACCAAAAATTAAAGACCTTAATAAGAATTTTTAGATATAACTTCTTAGCTAACGTGTGATCATAAAGCCGCATCCAAGTTTAAAAAGCAAAAAACAAAAATAGGCATTCAGGCGACCTTCTAAAGCAAACTCACCTAAACACGAAATAAATGGATAATCAAGTAGAAGCATATAAGCTGCGTAAACATGGTTTTAAGACACCGGCCTCAATGCCTCATCAGTTTACTAACATCAGCCTAAACAGACCATTAAAACCAGGAGCGAGTTAAAAGTATATTACCATGAAAAGATAAGGACACCACAAGGAGTTGCAAATACATTCCATTTCTCTTATGCAATTAAAATCCGTATGCTCAAACAGAATTTCAAGCATTATTAAGCAGCCTTCGATAAATGCCATATTGCAGCTATAGAGCTTACCCCGAAAAGTAAAATTGACCCTTGTATACTACTAACCAGGGAGTAACTTATTGTAACAAGCAACGAAATCTCACAAATATCTAAATCTAAAGAATAAAGTAAACAAAAAAGATTACAAAGAATTACCAATGGGCCTTTGGTCTAGCGGTATGGAGGTTTTACCCTCCTAGGCAAGGTTTCAAGTTCGAGTCTTGTCTAGGGTGATAGGGGTTTCCTTCCGCGTGCCTAAAGTAAACGGTGTCATTGCCTTCTGGGCTGGAACCAACCTGATTGTGTGGGCTCGCTACGTGCCGTAAAAAAAACATTTTAATAGTATTTTTTTAATTTGGTAAAGAATAAATAGAATACAAAAGCATCGTTTGCCAATTTCTTCGTCAGATATGTAAGTTACTTGCACGTTAAAACATATTTTACAAGATGAATGAATCAAGAGTCATCTACAGCTCTATATTTGGATAAGGTTACTACTAGATGAATGATGATGAGTCATGTATAACTCCATATTTAAACAACTCTATATATAAAAAAGGTTACTCAATAGATGAATGATGAGTACTCATCTGTAGTAACTCTATATTTAGTCAAAGTTAAAGAATTAATTGTCATGGAAGACGGTTTGTTTGTTGAAGTTAAAGAATTGTCAAAGTCAAAGTTTAAGAATTATTGTCATGGAAGACTTACTGTTTGTTTGTTGAAGTTAAAGAATTGTCAAAGTCAAAGTTTAAGAATTGTCAAAGTTAAAGAAAGTCGACCGAGTATAAGAAGACATCATGGGATTCCTCAAGTATTATTATTACACAAACCATGGAATTCCTCAAAGCTCCTACCCTTCTCCTTGTGATATTGAGTCTTACCATTTGTAGTCCTATTATTAGCGCCCAAAACAAAGGGGGTTATTGGCCTACATGGGCCCAAGACTTTCTTCCACCATCAAACATTCAAACAGCTTATTTCACTCATGTTTATTATGCTTTTCTATCCCCTAATAACGTCACATTCCAGTTCGACGTAGACGCGACAACAGCGTCTGCGCTCAACAGCTTCAACACTGCCCTTCACGGAAAGAATCCACCTGTCAAGACGTTGTTTTCCATTGGGGGTGGCTCGGCTGACCAAGCACAAATCTTATCCAACATGGCCTCGAGTGCCAACTCGAGGGCAAGTTTCATTAGTTCCAGTATACAAGTGGCACGAAGCTATGGCTTTGATGGAGCTGACTTGGATTGGGAATATCCTCAAACCCAAACCGATATGGACAACTTTGGCCTCTTGCTTGATGAGTGGCGTGTGGCAGTCGACAATGAAGCCGCGTCAACAGGTAACCCACAACTTCTTCTTTCAGCCGCCACTCGTTATAAACCAGAATTCGTTAGCGATAGTGGAGTTGATGTTAAGTATCCAGTGGCATCCATAAATAAGAATTTGGATTGGATCAATGCAATGTGTTATGATTATTACGGGTCTTGGACACCGGATGCAACCGGTGCCCCAGCCGCGTTATATGATCCAAATGGTGATCTTAGCACGAGTTACGGGCTACAATCATGGATTAGCGCTGGGATCCAAAGACAAAAGTTAGTGATGGGCATGCCATTATATGGTCGGACATGGAAACTAAAGGATCCATCTGTAAATGGTATCGGGGCTCCAGCTGAGGGTGTAGGACCAGGAAATGAAGGAACAATGCTTTACTCGGAAGTGCAACAATTCAATGTCCAAAATAACGCCAAGGTGGTTTATGACACACAAACCGTATCTTATTATTCTTATGCAGGAACGTCTTGGATTGGATATGACGATGTTAACTCTGTACAAACAAAGGTACAATATGCAAAATCACTTAACATAGGAGGATATTTCTTTTGGTCAGCCGTCGGTGATCAAGATTGGAAAATCTCGCAACTAGGTACACATTCGATTCTTTTATGATTTTGGTACACTACTAGTAGATGATTTTAAATCGTTGTTGATGAAATGTTAATTACCGTAATGGTCGTCTTTGATATCTTATGCAGCTTCGCAGACATGGACTGCTTGAAAATCAATGGAGGACAAGTGGATTGGAGGAAATAAATATTCCAGTTTGTTTGTAAAGTTTGATAAATGAATGAATAAATATCAATAATAATCAACCAGCTTTGTTAGCTGTGTGTAACAACGTTATGAATAAATAAATATGGTATGCAAATTAGAAATTTACTGCTTGTTTTTTATACCACGGGGGGTTGAGAAATCTAATATGACACATCAATTTTACATATGAAATAGACTGATGCGCTTCACATTTACATGCAGGAAAGCTTACCTAACCTAAAACAATTAACAACGTATAACTCCAAGGTTAACACCTAACCTAAAATAGTGTATAACTCCACTGTTAACACTTAACCTTAAACAGTATAATTCTAATGTTAACATATAACCTAAAACAATGTATAACTCACTACAGCAAAGCATAGAATTATACATGCATATTAGGAGATATATGTACACGGTTAATAGTGTGATTATATTTGGAGTACACGCTATCCATAGCGTGGCATTATTCGGCATCACAAAATGATAAACGGTAATAAGAATAGTCAAAGTGAGTTGATTGTGACGCTTGAATGAGTGGGAAAAAGGGTTAACGTCCACGGAGTGAAAAAAACTTTAAAGGTAGCCACCATATAAAGCGTGGAGAATTTTGAAAAGTGCACACCATTGATGGAGGCCTTTAAGCATAACACATTAGCACAAGGAAAAAACAAATTGCACGCTTTTATGGGTCACTTTCTATTTTGAATATCCAACAATTGTAACCCTGTACTTTGACAATTCTACATTTCTTATATGTATTATAAAGAAATTAAATACAAAAATTTTGCACATGTATCATAAAGAAATACACAAATTTTGCACGCAATTTGTTAGTAAACATCAGATACATAATTCTGTAACATATCATACCACACTATTTGTTAAACTAATATAAGCTATGAAACATGGTGGCTACCTTTAATGTTGGTACTAGAAAACGTCAATATAATGTTGGTGAGCTCGTAGGTTTGAAAGTTAAACCACGAAGCTGTGAACAATAGCGTAGGACAAATGTGAGTGTGATACACAATTATAGGCACATATTGAAACGACATAGTTACTATTGCGACAACTGAACCTGCCAATAGAAACAACACACCACAAGGGTCTTCCGACATACAGTCAGGATGCACAGGGGAGCTACCCCGATAGTACAATCAAATGCTTCGGCTCTAACCGGAATTAAACAGTTGCGCATGCTTCCTCACATGAAATAAAGTTATACCACATAGCACATAATCGCAATCAAACGCACATAATTGTCCAAAACAATGAAAACAATAAGTCACAGCATAAAAACATTTGAAAAGCATTTGTACCATTTCCACCCAAAGGAAAACATATTAAAAAGTGGAGCTACGAAAACTCATCTTATCAAGCAATGATAATGGAAACAAATGAGAAAGCTTGAAATGTAACCCGAAGGTCTTAACCGCGACCTAATAATTAAGTCGTTTGAGAACAGTATGATATGTACTATATGGATATGAGTTTTTAAAAGTTTCTATCACCTTTATGTGTTTGTATTTAAGTTTTATAGACTAAATACCATTTTTACAGAAGTTTTTCCAAAAATATTCAAGTTTTAATATATATTTTTTTTTAAAAAAAAGTGTGTCTTGGTCCAACTTCATGGGGCTGTATCTCAGCCGATACAAGTCCTATAGGCGCAAACTTTGTTTCGTCGGGTAGTACTCCAGGAATACTTCAAATTGTTCAATTGTCACTACCGTTATATCGGACCCCAAGCTATACTTAAATAGCCTCAAATATGGTAGGTCAGACATTTCTGTCAATGTCAGCATGTTTTATCCGATTTTCTAACAACCGTATCTCAATTTAAGTCTAAGGTATGCAAAACCGGGCCTCAATATGGTCACTCAGTCACTATTCATAAAATAAACGAGACTTGTTATCAAGTTTTAAATGTCGGGATAGCTTCTAATGGTTCTAGTTTTCGATTATATTGAACTAATAACATTATATTAAGTATACTAGTCAAGGTTTTAATTACGAGTTAGGTCTTGGTGGTGAAACTTAGTAGAAACAAAAGTATCAGGTAGTTTGTACATTTTTCGAAAAGACAAGGTTTTCAAACGTATTAAACTTCGACGAGTTCTATGTCTTGAATATACTATCCTAATATCATTACCTAGGAGAGTACTAACAAGATTTTCTTTTACCAACAAGTTCACTTCAAATGGTGAATCTAATAAAGAAAGTCACGACATTAGGTTTATTGCAAACAGGGTCAAATCAAGATTTTGCTTTACAAACACATATTGGTGATAGTAAGTAATGTATGTATGATAAATAAGTGCTAGATGCTTACCGGATGTCGAGTGTGATTAGTGCCAAAAAAACCCGAAAATGTATATATATATATATATATATATATATATATATATATATATATATATATATATATATATATATATATATATATATATATATATATATATATATATATAACCCGGACTGGTCAAGCAAAACGCCACTAATATTTATACCAACTCAAATCTTGAAAATCAAAAAATGAATACCCCTTTGTATTGTTGTGTCTGCCATCCAACTCGAGAGAGAACAAGAAAGAAGAAATTTTGTTATGAGTTTTATGATACGGATTGTTGCCTTGTTCTTTTCTTCTTATACAAGGGCCAATCACATGGGTGAGGGTGAGACAAAATTGAATAAGACAATGTGGCACAAGTTGCTTAGACTAAGTGACAAAGGAGAAAGAAGGGTGGTGTTTGTATGGGTTTCGTCCGATCAAAGAGAAAGAGAGAAAGAAGTGATTTTTTTTTAATGTGTGTATGTAGTGCCAAAAGTTGTTGTAGGTGGTGACAAAAGCTAGCATGACAAAATGGCAAGAGTACAATGAACATGAAATGTGTGTGTTGTGTGGGTCTTGATCAAATGGGACAAAGGGGAGGGGTCCAATATGACACCAAGGTGGTTGTTCATATAGCTTACATAAGCCTTTGGCTTATTAGTTGAATATTGTGATAGTTTTGTACATGGTTTGGTTAGGCTAAGCAACAAAAGAAACGTGTATGCATGGTGTGTTGGTGGTGGGATTCGGCCAAGCAACAAAATAGTGGGGGAAAAACATTTTCAATTTTTTTTTAATGTTTAGTTAAGTTTATAAATTTGTTAAATAGAAGGGTGTTGTAAAATGCGTGCGTGCATGAGCTAAAATGCAAAATATGTGCGGTTGCGAAAAAAAATTGTAAAATAAATGTAATGACATATAAAGTATATTTGTAAAAGTCAAAATGTACTAATTTAGTGTAGACTACACTTAATTTAATGTCGGTACGCGGTTAATGTTGTTTTCTGTCTTTCGTGATTGGATTTAATAGTTATAAATAAAAGTGAAATTTCAAGTATCAAAAGTAAATAATTATTGGATTTATGTCGTTACTAATGATACGTCGGTACGCTTGTGGTGTCGATTCTCAATACAATAGGTAAAAGTGATACGCAAAATTGACTATGAAATATATCAAAGATATATTGTTTTGAGGTTTATGAACAAGTATTCCCCAAAAAATGCCGATTGCTACAGTCTATCCCCGTTAAAAGAATTTTGTCCTCAAAATTCAGCTAGTACCACTGCAAAAAAGGTGTGGGAACTTAAGTCTCGCCTGGTCCTTTCATTCCAAAGTAACTCATGTTCACGGTCTATGTTCAAATAAACTTATAATTAGAATCTTATCTCATCTAAGTTGCTCAACTTCCCTAACTAGGGTCTCGATTGGCTCTTCCACAACACGAAATAAATCATCAGGCTGACACTAATTATGGGGTGATAATTACTAGTTGATCGCCAGCTAGACTTTTCTTATGGTTCCTCACACGTTAACTACTAAAGTTGAGGAATACATGTAAATCAATATGACCAATTCCTGTAATAGTCTAGGGTAAACGATCTAGCTACCTATATTAGAATCAACAAGACCAATTCTTGTACGTAGAGTTCAATGAATATCAAGGTCATAGTGACGGAACCTAGAAGTCAAACCAGGTCTTCAGTATGGCGGTCACCACTTATGCGGCAAGTCAACACTACTAATAGCCTAACTTATGATAAGTTTATCCTAGCTCGTCCTTTTGAGAGTAGCAAAATACGCAGTCTAAGGTAACTACCAAGTGGTTAGTTTTGATGGAGTAAGCTTTCTCGTCCTTGAGCAAAATTATCAAAACCATAAGCAAATTTTCCTATCG
>JARVZY010006717.1:0-25563 GCA_030686995.1 Artemisia argyi | reverse complement strand
CATCAAGTGAGCAAGCATTTAGGGACAACGACTCCCATAAAGTAAGGTACAATTGCTCTCAACAAGTGAGTCTTTAGGGACAACGGCTCTTATCATGTAAGGGACAAACTGCCCTCATAAAGTTAGCCTTTAGGGACAACGGATCTCATCATGTAAGTGATTGTTGCTCTTATCGAGTGTGTAAGCATTAGGGACAACGGCTATCATCATCTAAAGGGCAATTGCTCTCATCAAGTGAGCAAGTATTTAGGGACAAAGGATCCCATAAAGTAAGGTACAACTGCTCACAACAAGTGAGACTTTAGGGACAATGGCTCTTATTATTTAAGGGACAAATTGACCTCATAAAGTTTGCCTTTAGGGACAACGGATCTCATCATGTAAGTTACAATTGCTCTTATCAAGTGTGCAAGCATTAGGGACAACAGCTATCATCATGTAATGGGGAGTTGCTCTCATCATGTGAGCAAGCGTTTAGGGACAATGGATCCCATAAACTAACGTACAATTGCTCTCAACAAGTGAGCCTTTAGGGACAACAGATCTCATCATGTAAGTGATAATCGCTCTTATCAAGTGTGCAACCATTAGGGACAAAGGCAATCAATGTGTAATGGATAATTGCTCTCATTAAGTGAGAAAGCATTTCGGGACAACGGGTCCCATAAACTGAGGTACAATAGCTCTCAACAAGTGAGCCTTTAGGGACAACGGCTCTTATTATGTAAGGGACAAATTGCCCTCATAAAGTTAGCCTTTAGAGACAACGGATCTTACCGTGTTAGTGACAGTTGCTCTTATCGAGTGTGTAAGCATTAGGGACAACGACTATCATCATGTAAAGGGCAATTGCTCTCATCAAGTGAGTAGGCATTTAGGGACAACGGTTCCCATAAAGTAAGGTACAATTTCTCTCAACAAGTGAGCCTTTATGTACAACGGCTCTTACCATGTAAAGGACAAATCACCCTCATAAAGTTAGCCTTTAGGGACAACGGATCTCAACATGCAAGTGACAATTGCTCTTGTCAAGTGTGCAAGCATTAGGGACAACGACTATCATCATGTAAAGGACAATTTCTCTCATCAAGTGAGCAAGCGTTTAGGGACACCGGCTCGCATAAATTAAGGTACAATTGCTCTCAACAAGTGAGTCTTTAGGGACAACGGCTCTTATCATGTAAGGGACATATTGCCCTCATAAAGTTAGCCTTTAGGGACAACAGGTCTCATCATGTAAGTGAAAATTGCTCATATCAAATGTGCAATCATTGGGGATACCGGCTATCATCATTTAGAGGGCAATTGCACTCTGTTAGTGAGATAGTGTTTAGGGACAACGACTCCCCTAAAATAAGGTACAATTGCTCTCAATAAGTAAGTCTTTAGGGACAACGGCTGTTATCATGTAAGGGACAAATTGCCCTCATAAAGTTAGCCTTTAGGGACAACGGGTCTCATCATGTAAGTGACAATTGCTCTTATCAAGTGTGCAAGCATTAGGGACAACGACTATCATCATTTAGAGGGCAATTGCACTCTGTTAGTGAGCGAGCCTTTAGGGACAACGGCTCTTATCATGTATGGGGCAAACCGCCCTCTTAAAGTTAGCCTTTAGGGACAACGGATCTGATCATGCAAGTGACAATTGCTCTTGTCAAGTGTGCAAGCATTAGGGACAACGGCTATCATCATGTAAAGGACAATTGCTCTCATTAAGTGAGCAAGCGTTTAAGGACAACGGCTCCCATAAAGTAAGGTACAATTGCTCTCAACAGGTGAGTCTTTAGGGACAACGGCTCTTATCATGTAAGTGACATATTGCCCTCATAAAGTTAGCCTTTAGGGACAATGGGTCTCATCATGTAAGTGACAATAGCTCTTATCAAATGTGCAAGCATTAGGGACACCGGTTATCATCATTTAGAGGGCAATTGCACTCTGTTAGTGAGCGAGCATTTAGGGACAACGGCTCTTATCATGTATGGGACAAATCGCCCTCACAAAGTTAGCCTTTAGGGACAACGGATCTCATCATGTAAGTGACAATTGCTCTTATCAAGTGAGCAAGCATTAGGGAAAACGACAATCAACATGCAATGGACAATTGCTCTCATCAAGTGAGAAAGCGTTTAGGGACAACGGGTCCCATAAACTAAGGTACAATAGCTCTCAACAAGTAAGCCTTTAGGGACAATGGCTCTTATTATGTAACGGACAAAATGCCCTCATAAAGTTAGCCATTAAGGACAACGAATCTCATCATGTAAGTGACAGTTGCTCTTATCGAGTGTGCAAGCATTAGGGACAACGACTATCATTATGTAAAGGGCTATTGCTCTCATCAAGTGAGCAGGCATTTTGGGACAACGGCTCCCATAAAGTAAGGTACAATTTCTCCAAACAAGCGAGCCTTTAGGGACAACGGCTTTTGTCATGTAAGGGACAAACTGCCCTCATAAAGTTAGCCTTTAGGGACAACGGATCTCAACATGCAAGTGACAATAACTCTTGTCAAGTGTGCTATCATTAGGGACAACGGCTATCATCATGTAAAGGACAATTGCTCTCATCAAGTGAGCAAGCATTTAGGGACAACGGCTCCTATAAAGTAAGGTAAAATTGCTCTCAAATTGAAAGCCTTTAGGGACAACGGCGCTTATCATGTATGGGGAAAATCGCCTTCATAAAGTTAGCCTTTAGGGACAACAGATCTCATCATGTAAGTGACAATTGCTCTTGTCAAGTGTGCAAGCATTAGGGACAACGGCTATCATCATGTAAAGGGCAATTGCTCTCAACAAGTGAGTCTTTAGGGACAACGGCTCTTATCATGTCAGGGACAAATTGCCCTCATAAAGTTAGCCTTTAGGGACAACGGATCTCATCATGTAAGTGACAATTGCTCTTATCAAGTGAGCAAGCATTAGGGAAAACGAAAATCAACATGTAATGGACAATTGCTCTCATCAAGTGAGAAAGCGTTTAGGGACAACGGGTCCCATATACTAAGGTACAATAGCTCGCAACAAGTGAGCCTTCAGGGACAACGGCTCTTATCATGTAAAGGACAAATTGCCCTCATAAAGTTAGCCTTTAGGGACAACGGATCTCATCATGTAAGTGACAATTGCTCTTGTCAAGTGTGCAAGCATTAGGGACAACGGCTATCATCATGTAAAGGTCAATTGCTCTCATCAAGTGAGCAAGCATTTAGGAACAACGGCTCCCATAAATTAAGGTATAATTTCTCTCAACAAGTGAGCCTTTAGGGACAACGGCTCTTATCATGTAAAGGACAAATCGCCCTCATAAAGTTAGCCTTTAGGGACAACGGATCTCAACATGCAAGTGACAATTGCTTTTGTCAAGTGTGCAAGAATTAGGGACAACGGCTATCATCATGTAAAGGACAATTGCTCTCATCAAGTGAGCAAGCATTTAGGGACAACGACTCCCATAAAGTAAGGTACAATTGCTCTCAACAAGTGAGTCTTTAGGGACAACGGCTCTTATCATGTAAGGGACAAACTGCCCTCATAAAGTTAGCCTTTAGGGACAACGGATCTCATCATGTAAGTGATTGTTGCTCTTATCGAGTGTGTAAGCATTAGGGACAACGGCTATCATCATGTAAAGGGCAATTGCTCTCATCAAGTGAGCAAGTATTTAGGGACAAAGGATCCCATAAAGTAAGGTACAACTGCTCACAACAAGTGAGACTTTAGGGACAATGGCTCTTATTATTTAAGGGACAAATTGACCTCATAAAGTTTGCCTTTAGGGACAACGGATCTCATCATGTAAGTTACAATTGCTCTTATCAAGTGTGCAAGCATTAGGGACAACAGCTATCATCATGTAATGGGGAGTTGCTCTCATCATGTGAGCAAGCGTTTAGGGACAATGGATCCCATAAACTAACGTACAATTGCTCTCAACAAGTGAGCCTTTAGGGACAACAGATCTCATCATGTAAGTGATAATCGCTCTTATCAAGTGTGCAACCATTAGGGACAAAGGCAATCAATGTGTAATGGATAATTGCTCTCATTAAGTGAGAAAGCATTTCGGGACAACGGGTCCCATAAACTGAGGTACAATAGCTCTCAACAAGTGAGCCTTTAGGGACAACGGCTCTTATTATGTAAGGGACAAATTGCCCTCATAAAGTTAGCCTTTAGAGACAACGGATCTTACCGTGTTAGTGACAGTTGCTCTTATCGAGTGTGTAAGCATTAGGGACAACGACTATCATCATGTAAAGGGCAATTGCTCTCATCAAGTGAGTAGGCATTTAGGGACAACGGTTCCCATAAAGTAAGGTACAATTTCTCTCAACAAGTGAGCCTTTATGTACAACGGCTCTTACCATGTAAAGGACAAATCACCCTCATAAAGTTAGCCTTTAGGGACAACGGATCTCAACATGCAAGTGACAATTGCTCTTGTCAAGTGTGCAAGCATTAGGGACAACGACTATCATCATGTAAAGGACAATTTCTCTCATCAAGTGAGCAAGCGTTTAGGGACACCGGCTCGCATAAATTAAGGTACAATTGCTCTCAACAAGTGAGTCTTTAGGGACAACGGCTCTTATCATGTAAGGGACATATTGCCCTCATAAAGTTAGCCTTTAGGGACAACAGGTCTCATCATGTAAGTGAAAATTGCTCATATCAAATGTGCAATCATTGGGGATACCGGCTATCATCATTTAGAGGGCAATTGCACTCTGTTAGTGAGATAGTGTTTAGGGACAACGACTCCCCTAAAATAAGGTACAATTGCTCTCAACAAGTAAGTCTTTAGGGACAACGGCTGTTATCATGTAAGGGACAAATTGCCCTCATAAAGTTAGCCTTTAGGGACAACGGGTCTCATCATGTAAGTGACAATTGCTCTTATCAAGTGTGCAAGCATTAGGGACAACGACTATCATCATTTAGAGGGCAATTGCACTCTGTTAGTGAGCGAGCCTTTAGGGACAACGGCTCTTATCATGTATGGGGCAAATCGCCCTCTTAAAGTTAGCCTTTAGGGACAACGGATCTGATCATGCAAGTGACAATTGCTCTTGTCAAGTGTGCAAGCATTAGGGACAACGGCTATCATCATGTAAAGGACAATTGCTCTCATCAAGTGAGCAAGCGTTTAAGGACAACGACTCCCATAAAGTAAGGTACAATTGCTCTCAACAGGTGAGTCTTTAGGGACAACGGCTCTTATCATGTAAGTGACATATTGCCCTCATAAAGTTAGCCTTTAGGGACGATGGGTCTCATCATGTAAGTGACAATAGCTCTTATCAAATGTGCAAGCATTAGGGACACCGGTTATCATCATTTAGAGGGCAATTGCACTCTGTTAGTGAGCGAGCATTTAGGGACAACGGCTCTTATCATGTATGGGACAAATCGCCCTCACAAAGTTAGCCTTTAGGGACAACGGATCTCATCATGTAAGTGACAATTGCTCTTATCAAGTGAGCAAGCATTAGGGAAAACGACAATCAACATGCAATGGACAATTGCTCTCATCAAGTGAGAAAGCGTTTAGGGACAACGGGTCCCATAAACTAAGGTACAACAGCTCTCAACAAGTAAGCCTTTAGGGACAATGGCTCTTATTATGTAACGGACAAAATGCCCTCATAAAGTTAGCCATTAAGGACAACGAATCTCATCATGTAAGTGACAGTTGCTCTTATCGAGTGTGCAAGCATTAGGGACAACGACTATCATTATGTAAAGGGCTATTGCTCTCATCAAGTGAGCAGGCATTTTTGGACAACGGCTCCCATAAAGTAAGGTAAAATTTCTCCAAACAAGCGAGCCTTTAGGGACAACGGCTTTTGTCATGTAAGGGACAAACTGCCCTCATAAAGTTAGCCTTTAGGGACAACGGATCTCAACATGCAAGTGACAATAACTCTTGTCAAGTGTGCTATCATTAGGGACAACGGCTATCATCATGTAAAGGACAATTGCTCTCATCAAGTGAGCAAGCATTTAGGGACAACGGCTCCTATAAAGTAAGGTACAATTGCTCTCAAATTGAAAGCCTTTAGGGACAACGGCGCTTATCATGTATGGGGAAAATCGCCTTCATAAAGTTAGCCTTTAGGGACAACAGATCTCATCATGTAAGTGACAATTGCTCTTGTCAAGTGTGCAAGCATTAGGGACAACGGCTATCATCATGTAAAGGGCAATTGCTCTCAACAAGTGAGTCTTTAGGGACAACGGCTCTTATCATGTCAGGGACAAATTGCCCTCATAAAGTTAGCCTTTAGGGACAACGGATCTCATCATGTAAGTGACAATTGCTCTTATCAAGTGAGCAAGCATTAGGGAAAACGAAAATCAACATGTAATGGACAATTGCTCTCATCAAGTGAGAAAGCGTTTAGGGACAACGGGTCCCATATACTAAGGTACAATAGCTCGCAACAAGTGAGCCTTCAGGGACAACGGCTCTTATCATGTAAAGGACAAATTGCCCTCATAAAGTTAGCCTTTAGGGACAACGGATCTCATCATGTAAGTGACAATTGCTCTTGTCAAGTGTGCAAGCATTAGGGACAACGGCTATCATCATGTAAAGGTCAATTGCTCTCATCAAGTGAGCAAGCATTTAGGAACAACGGCTCCCATAAATTAAGGTATAATTTCTCACAACAAGTGAGCCTTTAGGGACAACGGCTCTTATCATGTAAAGGACAAATCGCCCTCATAAAGTTAGCCTTTAGGGACAACGGATCTCAACATGCAAGTGACAATTGCTTTTGTCAAGTGTGCAAGAATTAGGGACAACGGCTATCATCATGTAAAGGACAATTGCTCTCATCAAGTGAGCAAGCATTTAGGGACAACGACTCCCATAAAGTAAGGTACAATTGCTCTCAACAAGTGAGTCTTTAGGGACAACGGCTCTTATCATGTAAGGGACAAACTGCCCTCATAAAGTTAGCCTTTAGGGACAACGGATCTCATCATGTAAGTGATTGTTGCTCTTATCGAGTGTGTAAGCATTAGGGACAACGGCTATCATCATGTAAAGGGCAATTGCTCTCATCAAGTGAGCAAGTATTTAGGGACAAAGGATCCCATAAAGTAAGGTACAACTGCTCACAACAAGTGAGACTTTAGGGACAATGGCTCTTATTATTTAAGGGACAAATTGACCTCATAAAGTTTGCCTTTAGGGACAACGGATCTCATCATGTAAGTTACAATTGCTCTTATCAAGTGTGCAAGCATTAGGGACAACGGCTATCATCATGTAATGGGGAGTTGCTCTCATCATGTGAGCAAGCGTTTAGGGACAATGGATCCCATAAACTAACGTACAATTGCTCTCAACAAGTGAGCCTTTATTGACAACAGATCTCATCATGTAAGTGATAATCGCTCTTATCAAGTGTGCAACCATTAGGGACAACGGCAATCAATGTGTAATGGATAATTGCTCTCATCAAGTGAGAAAGCGTTTCGGGACAACGGGTCCCATAAACTAAGGTACAATAGCTCTCAACAAGTGAGCCTTTAGGGACAACGGCTCTTATTATGTAAGGGACAAATTGCCCTCATAAAGTTAGCCTTTAGAGACAACGGATCTCACCGTGTTAGTGACAGTTGCTCTTAT
Source organism: Artemisia argyi (assembly GCA_030686995.1). Classification (NCBI taxonomy): domain Eukaryota; kingdom Viridiplantae; phylum Streptophyta; class Magnoliopsida; order Asterales; family Asteraceae; genus Artemisia; species Artemisia argyi. The sequence continues at coordinate 17,916 of JARVZY010006717.1, read as the reverse complement.
CGAGTGTGTAAGCATTAGGGACAACGACTATCATCATGTAAAGGGCAATTGCTCTCATCAAGTGAGTAGGCATTTAGGGACAACGGCTCTTACCATGTAAAGGACAAATCACCCTCATAAAGTTAGCCTTTAGGGACAACGGATCTCAACATGCAAGTGACAGTTGCTCTTGTCAAGTGTGCAAGCATTAGGGACAACGACTATCATCATGTAAAGGACAATTTCTCTCATCAAGTGAGCAAGCGTTTAGGGACACCGGCTCCCATAAATTAAGGTACAATTGCTCTCAACAAGTGAGTCTTTAGGGACAACGGCTCTTATCATGTAAGGGACATATTGCCCTCATAAAGTTAGCCTTTAGGGACAACAGGTCTCATCATGTACGTGAAAATTGCTCATATCAAATGTGCAATCATTAGGGATACCGGCTATCATCATTTAGAGGGCAATTGCACTCTGTTAGTGAGCGAGCCTTTAGGGACAACGGCTCTTATCATGTATGGGGCAAATCGCCCTCTTAAAGTTAGCCTTTAGGGACAACGGATCTGATCATGCAAGTGACAATTGCTCTTGTCAAGTGTGCAAGCATTAGGGACAACGGCTATCATCATGTAAAGGGCAATTGCTCTCATCAAGTGAGGAAGCGTTTAGGAACAACGGCTCCCATAAAGTATGGTACAATTGCTCTCAACTAGTGAGTCTTTAGGGACAACGGCTCTTATCATGTAAGGGACAATTTGCCCTCATAAAGTTAGCCTTTACGGACAACGGATCTCATCATGTAAGTGACAGATGCTCTTATCGAGTGTGTAAGCATTAGGGACAACGGCTATCATCATGTAAACGACAATTGCTCTCATCAAGTGAGCAAGTGTTTAGGGACAACGGATCCCATAAAGTAAGGTACGACTGCTCTCAACAAGTGAGACTTTAGGGACAATGGCTCTTATTATGTAAGGGACAAATTGACCTCATAAAGTTTGCCTTTAGGGACAACGGATCTCATCATGTAAGTTACAATTGCTCTTATCAAGTGTGCAAGCATTAGGGACAACGACTATCATCATGTAAAGGGCAGTTGCTCTCATCATGTGAGCAAGCGTTTAGGGACAATGGATCCCATAAACTAAGGTAGAATTGCTCTCAACAAGTGAGCCTTTAGGGACAACGGCTCTTATTATGTAAGGGAAAAATTGCCCTCATAAAGTTAGCCTTTAGGGACAATGGATCTCATCATGTAAGTGATAATTGCTCTTATCAAGTGTGCAAGCATTAGGGAGAACGGAAATCAACGTGTAATGGACAATTGCTCTCATCAAGTGAGAAAGCGTTTAGGGACAACTGGTCCCATAAACTAAGGTACAATAGCTCTCAACAAGTGAGCATTTAGGGACAACGGCTCTTATTATGTAAGGGACAAATTGCCCTCATAAAGTTAGCCTTTAGGGACAACAGATCTCATCATGTAAGTGACAGTTGCTCTTATCGAGTGTGCAAGCATTAGGGACAACGACTATCATCATTTAAAGGGTAATTGCTCTCATCATGTGAGCAGGCATTTAGGGACAACGGCTCAAATAAAGTAAGGTACAATTTATCTCAACAAGTGAGCCTTTATGTACAACGGCTCTTATCATGTAAAGGACAAATCACCCTCATAAAGTTAGCCTTTAGGGACAACGGATCTCAACATGCAAGTGACAATTGCTCTTGTCAAGTGTGCAAGCATTAGGGACAACGGCTATCATCATGTAAATGACAATTTCTCTCATCAAGTGAGCAAGCGTTTAGGGATAACGGCTCCCATAAAGTAAGGTACAGTTGCTCTCAACAAGTGAGTCTTTAGGGACAACGGTTCTTATCATGTAAGGGACATATTGCCCTCATAAAGTTAGCCTTTAGGGACAACGGGTCTCATCATGCAAGTGACAATTGCACTCTGTTAGTGAGCAAGTGTTTAGGGACAACGGCTATCATCATGTAAAGGGCAATTGCTCTCATCAAGTGAGCATGTGTTTAGGAACAACGGATCCTATAAAGTAAGGTACAACTGCTCTCAACAAGTGAGACTTTTGGGACAATGGCTTTTATTATGTAAGGGACAAATTGACCTCATAAAGTTTGCCTTTAGGGACAACGGATCTCATCATGTAAGTTACAATTGCTCTTATCAAGTGCTCAAGCATTAGGGACAACGGCTATCATCATGTAAAGGGCAGTTGCTCTCATCATGTGAGCAAGCGTTTAGGGACAATGGATCTCATAAACTAAGGTAGAATTGCTCTCAACAAGTGAGCCTTTAGGGACAAAGGCTCTTATTATGTAAGGGACAAATTGCCCTCATAAAGTTAACCTTTAGGGACAACAGATCTCATCATGTAAGTGACAGTTGCTCTTATCTAGTGTGCAAGCATTAGGGACAACGACTATCATCATGTAAAGGGCAATTGCTCTCATCAAGTGAGCAGGCACTTAGGGACAACGGCTCCCATAAAGTAAGGTACAATTTATCTCAACAAGTGAGCCTTTATGTACAACGGCTCTTATCATGTAAAGGACAAATCAGCCTCATAAAGTTAGCCTTTAGGGACAACGGATCTCAACTTGCAAGTGACAATTGCTCTTGTCAAGTGTGCAAGCATTAGGGACAACGGCTATCATCATGTAAAACACAATTGCTCTCATCAAGTGAGGAAGCGTTTAGGGAAAACGACTCCCATAAAGTAAGGTACAATTGCCCTCAACAGGTGAGTCTTTAGGGACAACGGCTCTTATAATGTAAGGGACATTTTGCCCTCATAAAGTTAGCCTTTAGGGACAACGGGTCTCATCATGTAAGTGACAATTGCTCTTATCAAATGTGCAAGCATTAGGGACACTGGTTATCATCATTTAGAGGGCAGTTGCACTCTGTTAGTGAGCGAACGTTTAGGGACAACGGCTCCCATAAAGTAAGGTACAATTGCTCTCAAATTGTAAGCCTTTAGGGACAACGGCTCTTATCATGTATGGGACAAATCGCCCTCACAAAGTTAGCCTTTAGGGACAACGGATCTCATCATGTAAGTGACAATTGCTCTAGTCAAGTGTGCAAGCATTAGGGACAATGGCTATCATTATGTAAAGGGCAACTGCTCTCATCAAGTGAGCTAGCGTTTAGGGACAACGACTCCCATAAAGTAATGTACAATTGCTCTCAACAAGTGAGGCTTTAGGGACAACGGCTCTTATCATGTAAGGGACAAGTTTCCCTCATAAAGTTAGCATTTAGGGACAATGGATCTCATCATGTAAGTGACAATTGCTCTTATCAAGTGAGCAAGCATTAGGGAAAACAACAATCAACATGTAATTAACAATTGCTCTCATCAAGTGAGAAAGTGTTTAGGGACAACGGGTCCCATAAACTAAGGTACAATAGCTCTCAACAAGTGAGCCTTTAGGGACAACGGCTCTTATTATGTAAGCGACAAATTGCCCTCATAAAGTTAGCCTTTAGGGACAACGGATCTCTTCATGTAAGTGACAGTTGCTCTTATCGAGTGTATAAGCATTAGGGACAACGACTATCATTATGTAAAGGGCTATTGCTCTCATCAAGTGAGCAGGAAATTTGGTACAACGGCTCCCATAAAGTAAGGTACAATTTCTCTAAACAAGTGAGCCTTTAGGGACAACGGCTCTTATCATGTAAGGGACAAATTGCCCTCTTAAAGTTAGCCTTTAGGGACAACGGATCTCAACATGCAAGTGACAATAGCTCTTGTCAAGTGCGCTAGCATTAGGGACAACGGCTATCATCATGTAAAGGACAATTGCTCTCATCAAGTGAGCAAGCGTTTAGGGACAAAGGCTCCCATAAAGTAAGGTACAATTGCTCTCAACAAGTGAGTCTTTAGGGACAACGGCTATCATCATGTAAAGGGCAATTGCTCTCATCAAGTGAGCATGTGTTTAGGAACAACGGATCCTATAAAGTAAGGTACAACTGCTCTCAACAAGTGAGACTTTTGGGACAATGGCTTTTATTATGTAAGGGACAAATTGACCTCATAAAGTTTGCCTTTAGGGACAACGGATCTCATCATGTAAGTTACAATTGCTCTTATCAAGTGTTCAAGCATTAGGGACAACGGCTATCATCATGTAAAGGGCAGTTGCTCTCATCATGTGAGCAAGCGTTTAGGGACAATGGATCTCATAAACTAAGGTAGAATTGCTCTCAACAAGTGAGCCTTTAGGGACAAAGGCTCTTATTATGTAAGGGACAAATTGCCCTCATAAAGTTAACCTTTAGGGACAACAGATCTCATCATGTAAGTGACAGTTGCTCTTATCTAGTGTGCAAGCATTAGGGACAACGACTATCATCATGTAAAGGGCAATTGCTCTCATCAAGTGAGCAGGCACTTAGGGACAACGGCTCCCATAAAGTAAGGTACAATTTATCTCAACAAGTGAGCCTTTATGTACAACGGCTCTTATCATGTAAAGGACAAATCAGCCTCATAAAGTTAGCCTTTAGGGACAACGGATCTCAACTTGCAAGTGACAATTGCTCTTGTCAAGTGTGCAAGCATTAGGGACAACGGCTATCATCATGTAAAACACAATTGCTCTCATCAAGTGAGGAAGCGTTTAGGGAAAACGGCTCCCATAAAGTAAGGTACAATTGCCCTCAACAGGTGAGTCTTTAGGGACAACGGCTCTTATAATGTAAGGGACATTTTGCCCTCATAAAGTTAGCCTTTAGGGACAACGGGTCTCATCATGTAAGTGACAATTGCTCTTATCAAATGTGCAAGCATTAGGGACACTGGTTATCATCATTTAGAGGGCAGTTGCACTCTGTTAGTGAGCGAGCGTTTAGGGACAACGGCTCCCATAAAGTAAGGTACAATTGCTCTCAAATTGTAAGCCTTTAGGGACAACGGCTCTTATCATGTATGGGACAAATCGCCCTCACAAAGTTAGCCTTTAGGGACAACGGATCTCATCATGTAAGTGACAATTGCTCTTGTCAAGTGTGCAAGCATTAGGGACAATGGCTATCATTATGTAAAGGGCAACTGCTCTCATCAAGTGAGCTAGCGTTTAGGGACAACGACTCCCATAAAGTAATGTACAATTGCTCTCAACAAGTGAGGCTTTAGGGACAACGGCTCTTATCATGTAAGGGACAAGTTTCCCTCATAAAGTTAGCATTTAGGGACAATGGATCTCATCATGTAAGTGACAATTGCTCTTATCAAGTGAGCAAGCATTAGGGAAAACAACAATCAACATGTAATTAACAATTGCTCTCATCAAGTGAGAAATTGTTTAGGGACAACGGGTCCCATAAACTAAGGTACAATAGCTCTAAACAAGTGAGCCTTTAGGGACAACGGCTCTTATTATGTAAGCGACAAATTGCCCTCATAAAGTTAGCCTTTAGGGACAACGGATCTCTTCATGTAAGTGACAGTTGCTCTTATCGAGTGTATAAGCATTAGGGACAACGACTATCATTATGTAAAGGGCTATTGCTCTCATCAAGTGAGCAGGAATTTTGGTACAACGGCTCCCATAAAGTAAGGTACAATTTCTCTAAACAAGTGAGCCTTTAGGGACAACGGCTCTTATAATGTAAGGGACAAATTGCCCTCTTAAAGTTAGCCTTTAGGGACAACGGATCTCAACATGCAAGTGACAATAGCTCTTGTCAAGTGCGCTAGCATTAGGGACAACGGCTATCATCATGTAAAGGACAATTGCTCTCATCAAGTGAGCAAGCGTTTAGGGACAAAGGCTCCCATAAAGTAAGGTACAATTGCTCTCAACAAGTGAGTCTTTAGGGACAACGGCTCTTATCATGTAAGGGACAAATTGCCCTCATAAAGTTAGCCTTTAGGGACAACGGGTCTCATCATGTAAGTGACAATTGCTCTTATCAAATGTGCAAGCATTAGGGACACTGGTTATCATCATTTAGAGGGCAGTTGCACTCTGTTAGTGAGCGAACGTTTAGGGACAACGGCTCCCATAAAGTAAGGTACAATTGCTCTCAAATTGTAAGCCTTTAGGGACAACGGCTCTTATCATGTATGGGACAAATCGCCCTCACAAAGTTAGCCTTTAGGGACAACGGATCTCATCATGTAAGTGACAATTGCTCTAGTCAAGTGTGCAAGCATTAGGGACAATGGCTATCATTATGTAAAGGGCAACTGCTCTCATCAAGTGAGCTAGCGTTTAGGGACAACGACTCCCATAAAGTAATGTACAATTGCTCTCAACAAGTGAGGCTTTAGGGACAACGGCTCTTATCATGTAAGGGACAAGTTTCCCTCATAAAGTTAGCATTTAGGGACAATGGATCTCATCATGTAAGTGACAATTGCTCTTATCAAGTGAGCAAGCATTAGGGAAAACAACAATCAACATGTAATTAACAATTGCTCTCATCAAGTGAGAAAGTGTTTAGGGACAACGGGTCCCATAAACTAAGGTACAATAGCTCTCAACAAGTGAGCCTTTAGGGACAACGGCTCTTATTATGTAAGCGACAAATTGCCCTCATAAAGTTAGCCTTTAGGGACAACGGATCTCTTCATGTAAGTGACAGTTGCTCTTATCGAGTGTATAAGCATTAGGGACAACGACTATCATTATGTAAAGGGCTATTGCTCTCATCAAGTGAGCAGGAAATTTGGTACAACGGCTCCCATAAAGTAAGGTACAATTTCTCTAAACAAGTGAGCCTTTAGGGACAACGGCTCTTATCATGTAAGGGACAAATTGCCCTCTTAAAGTTAGCCTTTAGGGACAACGGATCTCAACATGCAAGTGACAATAGCTCTTGTCAAGTGCGCTAGCATTAGGGACAACGGCTATCATCATGTAAAGGACAATTGCTCTCATCAAGTGAGCAAGCGTTTAGGGACAAAGGCTCCCATAAAGTAAGGTACAATTGCTCTCAACAAGTGAGTCTTTAGGGACAACGGCTATCATCATGTAAAGGGCAATTGCTCTCATCAAGTGAGCATGTGTTTAGGAACAACGGATCCTATAAAGTAAGGTACAACTGCTCTCAACAAGTGAGACTTTTGGGACAATGGCTTTTATTATGTAAGGGACAAATTGACCTCATAAAGTTTGCCTTTAGGGACAACGGATCTCATCATGTAAGTTACAATTGCTCTTATCAAGTGTTCAAGCATTAGGGACAACGGCTATCATCATGTAAAGGGCAGTTGCTCTCATCATGTGAGCAAGCGTTTAGGGACAATGGATCTCATAAACTAAGGTAGAATTGCTCTCAACAAGTGAGCCTTTAGGGACAAAGGCTCTTATTATGTAAGGGACAAATTGCCCTCATAAAGTTAACCTTTAGGGACAACAGATCTCATCATGTAAGTGACAGTTGCTCTTATCTAGTGTGCAAGCATTAGGGACAACGACTATCATCATGTAAAGGGCAATTGCTCTCATCAAGTGAGCAGGCACTTAGGGACAACGGCTCCCATAAAGTAAGGTACAATTTATCTCAACAAGTGAGCCTTTATGTACAACGGCTCTTATCATGTAAAGGACAAATCAGCCTCATAAAGTTAGCCTTTAGGGACAACGGATCTCAACTTGCAAGTGACAATTGCTCTTGTCAAGTGTGCAAGCATTAGGGACAACGGCTATCATCATGTAAAACACAATTGCTCTCATCAAGTGAGGAAGCGTTTAGGGAAAACGGCTCCCATAAAGTAAGGTACAATTGCCCTCAACAGGTGAGTCTTTAGGGACAACGGCTCTTATAATGTAAGGGACATTTTGCCCTCATAAAGTTAGCCTTTAGGGACAACGGGTCTCATCATGTAAGTGACAATTGCTCTTATCAAATGTGCAAGCATTAGGGACACTGGTTATCATCATTTAGAGGGCAGTTGCACTCTGTTAGTGAGCGAGCGTTTAGGGACAACGGCTCCCATAAAGTAAGGTACAATTGCTCTCAAATTGTAAGCCTTTAGGGACAACGGCTCTTATCATGTATGGGACAAATCGCCCTCACAAAGTTAGCCTTTAGGGACAACGGATCTCATCATGTAAGTGACAATTGCTCTTGTCAAGTGTGCAAGCATTAGGGACAATGGCTATCATTATGTAAAGGGCAACTGCTCTCATCAAGTGAGCTAGCGTTTAGGGACAACGACTCCCATAAAGTAATGTACAATTGCTCTCAACAAGTGAGGCTTTAGGGACAACGGCTCTTATCATGTAAGGGACAAGTTTCCCTCATAAAGTTAGCATTTAGGGACAATGGATCTCATCATGTAAGTGACAATTGCTCTTATCAAGTGAGCAAGCATTAGGGAAAACAACAATCAACATGTAATTAACAATTGCTCTCATCAAGTGAGAAATTGTTTAGGGACAACGGGTCCCATAAACTAAGGTACAATAGCTCTAAACAAGTGAGCCTTTAGGGACAACGGCTCTTATTATGTAAGCGACAAATTGCCCTCATAAAGTTAGCCTTTAGGGACAACGGATCTCTTCATGTAAGTGACAGTTGCTCTTATCGAGTGTATAAGCATTAGGGACAACGACTATCATTATGTAAAGGGCTATTGCTCTCATCAAGTGAGCAGGAATTTTGGTACAACGGCTCCCATAAAGTAAGGTACAATTTCTCTAAACAAGTGAGCCTTTAGGGACAACGGCTCTTATAATGTAAGGGACAAATTGCCCTCTTAAAGTTAGCCTTTAGGGACAACGGATCTCAACATGCAAGTGACAATAGCTCTTGTCAAGTGCGCTAGCATTAGGGACAACGGCTATCATCATGTAAAGGACAATTGCTCTCATCAAGTGAGCAAGCGTTTAGGGACAAAGGCTCCCATAAAGTAAGGTACAATTGCTCTCAACAAGTGAGTCTTTAGGGACAACGGCTCTTATCATGTAAGGGACAAATTGCCCTCATAAAGTTAGCCTTTAGGGACAACGGGTCTCATCATGTAAGTGACAATTGCTCTTATCAAATGTGCAAGCATTAGGGACACTGGTTATCATCATTTAGAGGGCAGTTGCACTCTGTTAGTGAGCGAACGTTTAGGGACAACGGCTCCCATAAAGTAAGGTACAATTGCTCTCAAATTGTAAGCCTTTAGGGACAACGGCTCTTATCATGTATGGGACAAATCGCCCTCACAAAGTTAGCCTTTAGGGACAACGGATCTCATCATGTAAGTGACAATTGCTCTAGTCAAGTGTGCAAGCATTAGGGACAATGGCTATCATTATGTAAAGGGCAACTGCTCTCATCAAGTGAGCTAGCGTTTAGGGACAACGACTCCCATAAAGTAATGTACAATTGCTCTCAACAAGTGAGGCTTTAGGGACAACGGCTCTTATCATGTAAGGGACAAGTTTCCCTCATAAAGTTAGCATTTAGGGACAATGGATCTCATCATGTAAGTGACAATTGCTCTTATCAAGTGAGCAAGCATTAGGGAAAACAACAATCAACATGTAATTAACAATTGCTCTCATCAAGTGAGAAAGTGTTTAGGGACAACGGGTCCCATAAACTAAGGTACAATAGCTCTCAACAAGTGAGCCTTTAGGGACAACGGCTCTTATTATGTAAGCGACAAATTGCCCTCATAAAGTTAGCCTTTAGGGACAACGGATCTCTTCATGTAAGTGACAGTTGCTCTTATCGAGTGTATAAGCATTAGGGACAACGACTATCATTATGTAAAGGGCTATTGCTCTCATCAAGTGAGCAGGAAATTTGGTACAACGGCTCCCATAAAGTAAGGTACAATTTCTCTAAACAAGTGAGCCTTTAGGGACAACGGCTCTTATCATGTAAGGGACAAATTGCCCTCTTAAAGTTAGCCTTTAGGGACAACGGATCTCAACATGCAAGTGACAATAGCTCTTGTCAAGTGCGCTAGCATTAGGGACAACGGCTATCATCATGTAAAGGACAATTGCTCTCATCAAGTGAGCAAGCGTTTAGGGACAAAGGCTCCCATAAAGTAAGGTACAATTGCTCTCAACAAGTGAGTCTTTAGGGACAACGGCTATCATCATGTAAAGGGCAATTGCTCTCATCAAGTGAGCATGTGTTTAGGAACAACGGATCCTATAAAGTAAGGTACAACTGCTCTCAACAAGTGAGACTTTTGGGACAATGGCTTTTATTATGTAAGGGACAAATTGACCTCATAAAGTTTGCCTTTAGGGACAACGGATCTCATCATGTAAGTTACAATTGCTCTTATCAAGTGTTCAAGCATTAGGGACAACGGCTATCATCATGTAAAGGGCAGTTGCTCTCATCATGTGAGCAAGCGTTTAGGGACAATGGATCTCATAAACTAAGGTAGAATTGCTCTCAACAAGTGAGCCTTTAGGGACAAAGGCTCTTATTATGTAAGGGACAAATTGCCCTCATAAAGTTAACCTTTAGGGACAACAGATCTCATCATGTAAGTGACAGTTGCTCTTATCTAGTGTGCAAGCATTAGGGACAACGACTATCATCATGTAAAGGGCAATTGCTCTCATCAAGTGAGCAGGCACTTAGGGACAACGGCTCCCATAAAGTAAGGTACAATTTATCTCAACAAGTGAGCCTTTATGTACAACGGCTCTTATCATGTAAAGGACAAATCAGCCTCATAAAGTTAGCCTTTAGGGACAACGGATCTCAACTTGCAAGTGACAATTGCTCTTGTCAAGTGTGCAAGCATTAGGGACAACGGCTATCATCATGTAAAACACAATTGCTCTCATCAAGTGAGGAAGCGTTTAGGGAAAACGGCTCCCATAAAGTAAGGTACAATTGCCCTCAACAGGTGAGTCTTTAGGGACAACGGCTCTTATAATGTAAGGGACATTTTGCCCTCATAAAGTTAGCCTTTAGGGACAACGGGTCTCATCATGTAAGTGACAATTGCTCTTATCAAATGTGCAAGCATTAGGGACACTGGTTATCATCATTTAGAGGGCAGTTGCACTCTGTTAGTGAGCGAGCGTTTAGGGACAACGGCTCCCATAAAGTAAGGTACAATTGCTCTCAAATTGTAAGCCTTTAGGGACAACGGCTCTTATCATGTATGGGACAAATCGCCCTCACAAAGTTAGCCTTTAGGGACAACGGATCTCATCATGTAAGTGACAATTGCTCTTGTCAAGTGTGCAAGCATTAGGGACAATGGCTATCATTATGTAAAGGGCAACTGCTCTCATCAAGTGAGCTAGCGTTTAGGGACAACGACTCCCATAAAGTAATGTACAATTGCTCTCAACAAGTGAGGCTTTAGGGACAACGGCTCTTATCATGTAAGGGACAAGTTTCCCTCATAAAGTTAGCATTTAGGGACAATGGATCTCATCATGTAAGTGACAATTGCTCTTATCAAGTGAGCAAGCATTAGGGAAAACAACAATCAACATGTAATTAACAATTGCTCTCATCAAGTGAGAAATTGTTTAGGGACAACGGGTCCCATAAACTAAGGTACAATAGCTCTAAACAAGTGAGCCTTTAGGGACAACGGCTCTTATTATGTAAGCGACAAATTGCCCTCATAAAGTTAGCCTTTAGGGACAACGGATCTCTTCATGTAAGTGACAGTTGCTCTTATCGAGTGTATAAGCATTAGGGACAACGACTATCATTATGTAAAGGGCTATTGCTCTCATCAAGTGAGCAGGAATTTTGGTACAACGGCTCCCATAAAGTAAGGTACAATTTCTCTAAACAAGTGAGCCTTTAGGGACAACGGCTCTTATAATGTAAGGGACAAATTGCCCTCTTAAAGTTAGCCTTTAGGGACAACGGATCTCAACATGCAAGTGACAATAGCTCTTGTCAAGTGCGCTAGCATTAGGGACAACGGCTATCATCATGTAAAGGACAATTGCTCTCATCAAGTGAGCAAGCGTTTAGGGACAAAGGCTCCCATAAAGTAAGGTACAATTGCTCTCAACAAGTGAGTCTTTAGGGACAACGGCTCTTATCATGTAAGGGACAAATTGCCCTCATAAAGTTAGCCTTTAGGGACAACGGGTCTCATCATGTAAGTGACAATTGCTCTTATCAAGTGTGCAAGCATTAGGGACAACGACTATCATCATATAAAAGGCAATTGCTCTCATCAAGTGAGCAAGCGTTTAGGAAAAACCGCTCCCAAAAAGTCAGGTACAATTGCTCTAAACAAGTGAGTCTTTATGTACAACGGCTCTTATCATGTAAGGGACATATTGCCCTCAAAAAGTTAGCCTTTAGGGACAACGGGTCTCATCATGTAAGTGACAATTGCTCGTATCAAGTGTGCAAGCATTTGGGACACCGGCTATCATCATTTAGAGGGCAATTGCACTCTGTTAGTGAGCGAGCGTTTAGGGACAACGGCTCCTATAAAGTAAGGTACAATTGCTATCAAATTGAAAGCCTTTAGGGACAACGGCTCTTATCATGTATGGGGCAAATTGCCTTCATAAAGTTAGCCTTTAGGGACAACGGATCTCATCATGCAAGTGACAATTGCTCTTGTCAAGTGTGCAAGCATTAGGGACAACGGCTATCATCATGTAAAGGGCAATTGCTCTCATCAAGTGAGCAAGCGTTTAGGGACAACGGCTCCCATAAAGTATGGTACAATTGCTCTCAACAAGTGAGTCTTTAGGGACAACGGCTCTTATCATGTAAGGGACAAATTGCCCTCATAAAGTTAGCCTTTAGGAACAACGGATCTCATCATGTAAGTGACAGTTGCTCTTATCGAGTCTGTAAGCATTAGGGACAACGACTATCATTATGTAAAGGGCTATTGCTCTCATCATGTGAGCAGGCATTTTGGGACAACGGTTCCCATAAAGTAAGGTACAATTTCTCTTAACAAGTGAGCCTTTAGGGACAACGGTTCTTATCATGAAAGGGAAAAATAGCCCTCATAAAGTTAGCCTTTAGGGACAACAGATCTCAACATGCAAGTGACAATAGCTCTTGTCAAGTGTGCTAGCATTAGGGACAACGGCTATCATCATGTAAAGGACAATTGCTCTCATCAAGTGAGCAAGCGTTTAGGGACAAATGCTCCCATAAAGTAAGGTACAATTGCTCTCAACAAGTGAGTCTTTAAGGACAACGGCTCTTATCATGTAAGGGACAAATTGCCCTCATAAAGTTAGCCTTTAGGGACAACGGGTCTGATCATGTAAGTGACAATTGCTCTTATCAAGTGTGCAAGCATTAGGGACAACGACTATCATCATATAAAAGGCAATTGCTCTCATCAAGTGAGCAGGTGTTTTCGGACAACGGCTCCCATAAAGTCAGGTACAATTACTCTCAACAAGTGAGCCTTTAGGGACAACGGCTCTTATCATGGAAGAGACAAATTACCCTTATAAAGTTAGCCTTTAGGGACAATGGGTCTCATCATTTAAGTGACAATTGCTCTTATCAAGTGAGCAAGCGTTTAGGGACAACGGCTCCCGTAAATTAAGGTACAATTGCTCTAAACAAGTGAGTCTTTATGTACAACGGCTCTTATCATGTAAGGGACATATTGCCCTCAAAAAGTTAGCCTTTAGGGGCAACGGGTCTCATCATGTACTATTTTCACGCATGACATGAGGTTGTCTACCTCACTAGTATTTGAACTGGAATGCCAGGCGGAGGAGTGTAACTGCCTTATCGCGCTATCCGACTTGTATGTGAAAAGCATTTCGTACTCGTAACTGATCCCTTCCTAGCGAAAGGTGTGCTCCAATGAAAAGTACACAACACTAGTAGTGCCCCTTTTGACGACCAAGTCACAATGGAAACAATGTATCTCTCTGGGGATGCGAAGAATATTTGAAAGCACTTTCGAACCATCACACGGATTCCAACCCAACTGCCCATGATATGGTAAGAATGGAATGGAAGGGAAAAAAAGTCTTCTATGCGCAGACGTGAAAGCTCTATCAATAGAACTAGCTTCTTTTTATTTAGAGAGGAACGATTCCCTCGTCTGAGAATCTTCATTCACGCACTATTCCTCCCCACTAAAAAAAGAGCGATTGAGAATCTCGAGAACCTTAAACAAAAATGCAGAAGTGAGCGTACCCCGAGGCTCTCCTCTCTCCCTCTTTTTTAGCCAACACCATCAACCCCATTTTTCAGCTTGAATGGGTCAAAGCCAAAAATATGATTAATAGAAGGAAAGGAGATCAGAAAAATAGGCGGACGACTTATAGTATAGGTCGGATGTTTCCGTGAGCAGTAAGCAGCAGATCCCCCCTTATTTTGGGAAAGCTGGTGGCCGCGTGTGAATTCTTTCAAGGCAAGGGGCGGCCTGATTCGACATTGTTGTTTACTCTGATCCGGTCGAGGTGGTTTTCACCAGCGCGTAGGTGGTCTAAGTTCCTATGACCGAGTCTTTCTGGCCCCTGTGAACATCTTTTCTTAATGTATTAAAGAGGGCCTCTCTAACCGGTGAAGGCGGGTGTCCACTAACGGCCATTCCTGGCTCGGCTCCGATAACGCAATTCCGGGAGGAGTCGGTAGTTGGGCACTGGATCCCTTCGGACCTGGAGAACGTGTGACGCTGAGTCGGGGTTTGGTGAACCAACAGGTCGCTCCTCTAGTTGAAGTATCGGGCCCCTTTTTTGTTGCCTAGGTTACACCTTCGGAATACCCCAGAAGGGCATTTTTCTCTACTCCCCCCAATCTTCACTTTACGCCACGCCGACTCCCCTTTCGTCATAAGGCGTGGAATTAGACCAAAGGGAATCTCCATAGGAACAAGTCCCTTAGATTTCGCACATAGGAGATCGAGACACAGCCCCAGGGCTATGGGGAAAGATGTAGATCGATCACCCTAGATAGACAACTACATAGAGGGTCTCTCTCTACAAGTCAGTCTATATATTCTTGGATTTCGTTCCCCCCGTAAGATCAATTAGTTTACGATATAGATAGATATATATTTAACAACAACATTCTAAGAAAAGATATTAATAGATATCGGTAGTTGTCCGGTCGTACCCAAACAATAAGATTCCTGAGGAAAATGCACCTAAGATCAAATATTTCGAGCCGGCTTCCGTGGAAAATTCAGACTTTCTTTTTGATGCTGCGATCACATAAAAACATAAACTTTGAGGCTCAATGGCTAAATACATGGCAATTGAATCATAAGCCGAGATCATAAAGAGCATACTGCGAGTAGGAAGTGGAATTAATACAACGGATTAAAAAGCATCAAACCTCTCTTGTTCGGAAGAATCGAAACACATCGAAATGGTACCAGCCGTACTTAATATGACAATTGCTCTTATCAAGTGTGCAAGCATTTGGGACACAGACTCGAGGAGTGTAACCCTAAAACGCTTCTCTCAACTAGGGGCGATTTTCCTGCCTCCCTAGCAGCCGCCATCTCTTCCCTTTTTCCGGCCAAACACAACCTCTATAATTGCCTCTCTACCATTCTTGGTATGCAATCGATTGTTTAGACTTGTGTTTCAATCTAACAGGTGGTGGCTGCTAGGATTGATTTGTTATAACCCTAAATATCCCTTTCTTTTCAATCGATTTCTTCCAATCGTTTTTTGATTTGGAGAATACGAATTTTCTTAGGGTTTCTATATCGTTTCCTATAACCCTAAAACGATTCCTATATGATTATTCTTCAATCGTTTCTTAGGGTTTTATTGGATTGGTGATGTGGCTGTATGTTAATGCATAATGGAATTCTTGTTTTAGGGTTTCGTTTTTATCAATCGCTATTTTGTTGGATCTGTTCTGAACGCATAAGAAACCTTTGTGGTTTTTATATTTGATCGGTTTTAGTGCTTCACGGCTGAATGGAATCCTATTGTTTTAGGGTTTCGTTTATTTTATTCAATGGACGTTTACCCTTCTTAGGGTTTGATTAATTGTGGGTACTCGTTGAGGGTTGTTATGTTCTTAGTGATGAAGTTTATTGGGAAGTGGGTTTATGAGAGAGTGGAAGTGACTATTTAGTCTGCTAGTGATCGATATGATGGTGGGTTTCTTATTATGCTGCTATGTTTATGATCATCCTTACAAATCGATCTGGTTGTTTTGTGTATAAGTTAGGGTTTTTTGTGCGTGCAACTGAAGGGTATTACTTGTCTGTCGTTGCTGCTGCAATGAAATTCATGATTTCAGTTTGTCTACGTTTACCCTATGTTTGACCTCTTTACATGTTGATCGACATTGGTTTTGGTTCTGGTTGTTTGTGCGTGACTATGGGTTGCGCGGAATGTTGATTACATGTGGGTGGCGAGCTGATTTGTTTGCTGCTTGGTCTCATTGATGTTATTGTTTGCTTGATGTTAGGGTTGTGACCCTATGATTGTCCCATGTTTCTTTGGTCCCTTTATTCGCTTAGAGCTTTGCATTAGTGTATGTTGCATGGCTGCTGTGGGAAAAGGACATCATGGGGTGTTTGTTGATGGGTTGTGGCATGCTGGTGATACATGATCATGCAGCTGTTTTGTTTGTTTTTTTTTGGGTAAAGGGGAGTAATCCTGCACCCTGGTAAAATTCATTATCCAAAAACGTTTGAAGTACACAATGACGAGGGTGATATCCCTCGCCCCCAGTCCCCTTAGGACACTAACAAGACACGTATCTAAGAATGACAAACCATTCTTAAAACTAACATGCACAACATGTGCAACTGACCAAACAAACATGCTAAACAAAAGCAACTGAACAAGCAAAAATCACAAAAACAATAGAAATAAAGATAACTATTTCTTCTTGCGTCCTTGCACCTGGAAATCTTTCGGAGAACTATTCTTGAACTTGGTATAATTTGCAATATCATCATAGTTCTCATAGACTTCATCAACTTCATCAGCTTCATCAACTTCATCAGCAAACGTAACCCTCTTTCTAGGAGTCATCACTACATCATTTGTAGTAAACGAGCTAGATGTAACAAAATCAGAATAGGCCACACTTGAAGAAGCACCATCATTGTGAGAACCATGCTCCCACAAACCATCAGTAGTGCTATGCAATGGAACCACATTAACACCACTTAACCCCACGGATTCCACACCCCCAACAGAAGCATGAGAATCCACACGTACCATCTGTTCAAGTTGAGTATGACAATCCTCAACATGAGCAGCCCCAATATCACTCTTCAATGCATCAATAGATGTACCACTCGAATTAGAATCACCATTAGTAGACTTAAAATCAGCCCTCTCATCAGGTTGTGTACCTCGATTCTTCTTCTTGGTAGCCGGTTTAGAAACAGGTTGGTACGAAAGTTTAGGCTTAGTTGAAACCCCCCAAGCCCCTTTCTTACCATTATCACTAGTATGACCAGCCTTTGTAGAGTGAACCTTGCACTTGACATTAAAATCTTGTGGAGTCGAATCCTTAGTAACCCGCTTACGTCTAAGAGGACACACATCATCATCATGATCGAAACAAACACACTTAGAACACCAAGATGGCCACCATTCATACTCAACATCAAGAACTTCCATGTAATGACCCTTACCCTTAGGCAAAGGAATCTCAACCTCAATTGATTCCAAAACATCCAAATCAGCCGATAATTCAATAAGTACCCGTGCATGTGAATAACGTCCCCAAGGATTCTTACACATATCATTAGTACCCGCATCAAACCGTATTATCCGCCCCAACTGTTTTGCAATCAAACTAATACCGGCTTTAGAGTATACAACGGACGGTATATTATGGATACGTACCCAAACCGGTACCTTAGTAATTTTCTCCTTCTCAAGCCTCATATTAGGCACCCATATACGTAAGAATAAAGGCGTTGATCTAATAAACCAAGGTCCACCATTAAGAACTTTATTCATACCTTCACTTGAAGAGAACTTGAAAATGAAGAAACCATTCCGCAATATAACATGTTCTAA
>JARVZY010000709.1:0-27128 GCA_030686995.1 Artemisia argyi | reverse complement strand
ATCATAATACAGGTGAAGAAAAAGAAGCCCTACTTGCTAGGCACCACCTTAGGGGGATCATACTCCCCTCTAATGGCAAGCATTCAGCCTCATGGCATGCTACACTTAGTTAGATTTTATTTTATTTTGCTTATCAAACGAAGGCTTCTAATAGCCAGGATAGCTCATTTGTACTATTTCTTAAAATATACAATTACAATTCCAAAAAAATTTCACACAGAGTGTCACATACAAGTATTCATACATGCAATACTTACTCAAACGTAAATTAGCATTTATGAACATGCTCATGAAAAAACGTGGCAATGGGTCAAAAAGTAGGGAATACACCCGACGAAGGTTTAGATAAGGTTTCATAGTGCAAGCCCATTCTAAAGTACTACAAACGCACAACTTGCCATGAGTGAGTTGGTGGAAGATAGCTAGTCGATAATTGCAGCTTATAATGTGCACCACAAAACACAAGTACTTGTTATCACTACGTCAATGTTGAAACAAACTTTCGACCACAAACACTATTTAAGTTTGTCAAGGCTTAAATCAATTGAACAAATCAGACTACACATAGCCAGGCTACACATTCTTCATGTTTAACTAATCACTAAACATAAGAATACAACACAATACAATAAGTTGGGAAGCCCTCAACTTCATTAAGAGCTCAGGGTCACAACACTCTAGCTAACAAAAACCTATGTCCCATAAACCTGGAAAAATGTAAAATCCCAGGGTATCAAAAACTGGCATAACGAATAAAGTGGACACCAGTTTCAAAAATCATCCAAAAACATTAGAGAATAACAAGGAAAATTCAGTAAATTGACTCACTATCAATTTCAATACGAGGCCACAACACATAAACTAGAATGTTAATTCTATTTAGTAATCCAAAACGTATAATACCCTGATCAAGTCCAAAATACAGTCCAACATAAACCTGCTAGTATCTAGGTTCACTTACACATACGTACTTACGATCAAAATATAAAGACATTTTTTAAAAGCAACAACTGTTCAAAAAAGGCCTAACACATGGCCAAACCATCTAAGACTTTGCAAAAACACTATAAAGCAATTAGACATGAGGAACGCAGGGCGCATAAATGTTAGGGATAGCAGCAACCGCCAAAAGATCATCAACACTCTGATCCTTGTTAGCCACGAATTAGGTGTTAGTGACCAACGCGCACATGAGTGTTATATGAGATTACTAAGGCATATCTCTCAAATTAGTAGGAGGACTTAATCACTGTGAACTAAGGAACGGTTAATTCCCTTCTTGGGTTCATTCCACCCAGGGGTCATAGGATAGGTAAGGATACAGTTTTGAGCCTATCGACTTTAGACACATATAGGAGAAATCGTCAATAAACATTGCATTTAGGAATGAGTTTCAATAGATTATAGCGTGGTTAACATATCTTCCTTCCCACATAAATCACTAGTAACTAGTTCGATTCCTTTTAATTTGAAATTCCATCACAATATTAATTGTTCGTTTAATCAGTATTACCTAATTCATCAAATTCCAGCTCTTAGGGTGACACTCGGACCTACCTTAGGTATACTATACACGACCGGGTACACCGCCCATTAGTGTGTGCTGATTCTCAATACCTTCTAGTTTATAAATTTAAAGTAGGATTTAAATGCATCAAACAACATGTAGATTGATGTTGTCTTGTTCATCAGTAGTTTATTTTGTTCATCAATTAGCGTTTTTCATCAGTTCATCAACAAGACTAATGAACAAGACTAACTGATGAACATTTATAAACAACATGTAGATTGATGTTTTCTTTTTCATCAGTTAGTCTTGTTCATCAGTAGCTGGTCTTGTTCATCAGTTATTGGTGTTCATCAGTTCATCAACAAGACTGATGAATTTATAAACAAGACTAACTGGTGAACACTTATGAACAACTTGTAGATTCATCACAATCCGGTTGTTCATAAACCATGTTTTTCATCATCAAATATGACTAAAACGTCATCTTTAACGTGTGATATCTCACTCATATGACATTGATTTGAGTGATTCAGAAACATGAGTAAAGATTGACCTAAAATCTATAAGTTTTATATTTTACAATTTTTCTAATTTGAATTTGATTTTGGTAAAAATATTGGTTAAACAAGCAATAAAACGCAATGGTACATATTTGTACAAAATTAAAACATTAAAAAACATACTTTTTGAATATTAGATTAATAAATGATTAATGGTGTGTTGTGACACAAAAATTAAGACATTTAACTCAGTTTTAACATTCAAAATCTAAGTTATACATTTTATCAAACACCTTATATGTAACAAATATGACTAAAATATCATCTTTAACGTGTGATATCTCACTCATATGACATCGGATTTGAGCGAATCAAAAACCCGTGTAAAGAGTGAACCAAAATCTATAACTTTCAGGTTTTAAGTTTTTTATAATTCGGTAGATAGTTATAAGAGTCGAAAAAAAAACATTGTATCTGTAGAAAAAAAACGTTTCAAAATATTTAACGAGATTTATACCAAATTAAAGAAGATTGAATTTTAGAATTATGGTGAAATCTTTTATTTTTTATGTTTTATTTTTATTTAAGTCTGTCGTTTAATAGTTAATAGCAGGGTCCCTGCGCGATGCAGTTGCGAGCACCGTGTAATTTAATTTTTTCGATTAATAATTTATTTTATTTGTACGTTTTTTGGCAATAGCTTTACTGATTAGTTTTTTATGGCAAATGTTTGATGAAATTTTGCTTTGTTTGTATTATTTTATTTATTATTTATTTTATGTTTTTGTTTAGTAGTTTGCTTGGTTTGTACAATATGTGAACATATTTTAGTTTATTATGTTCTTTTTGGCAATAAATTTACGGATATCAAAAATTTCGTTTAGCTCGTGTCCGTTCGGGCTCGAGCCCGTTCGGGCTCGAACCCATTTGGCCCATTGCCCGTTCGGGCTTAAAAATTTGTATAATATGTTTTATTATTTGTATTAGTGACATTTAATGCAAGAATTGTGTTTAAGTTGGTTGTACAATATGTTTGATAATTTGTATTTCTTATGTAAGGGGTGTTTTAATAAGTTTATTAATTGTATTTATTGACTATTTAATTAATTGTATTTAATATACATAATGATAAATTTTAAGTCATTAATTTTCAATTTTAAGTCATTAATTTTAAACTTTAGTGGCAAAACAAAGTGGTGTGTACTTTAAGCTTCTAAACTTGTAAATATCTAATTATATTTCATTTATGGTATTAATTGTCTAACTAAAAAAAACTGTTCAAATTACTATTATACTCCTTTGACCAAAATAATTACTACTCCCTAAAAAGAAAGAGGAAGTTGACTAGATCTTATCCAACGGTGAAGATTATTTTTTACACTTTACATATCGATGACACTTTCTAAAGGATCGGGTACCTTATTGTATTAATATATGAACACAAACCTAAGATTTTAAATTTGTAAAAAGTTAGCTCCAAACAAGTTTGGTGATGTGAAAAAAGAAAAAACTCGACGTTGATAAACAAATTTAAGATTCCCTTCAATTAACTTTGTTTCCTGTTTATATTCTTTTTTGTCCGTATCTTTTTTTTTTCTTTTTGAACGATGATTGAATTAAAACCAAAACTCTCTAGCAAGGAGCTAGAAGAGAAATTACAAAGGCGAATTAAGCCAAGAGTTTCAACAACTAACAATACTACCTCTACTTTTAAGCCAAGAAAATGAAAAAATATGGATATTATCAAAAAGATCGGTTTTCCTCATCGGATGATCATTAAAGATAACGCTATTACGAAACCTCCATACGACCCACAAAGTAGCTGTTGAAATGGCATACATACGGTCTTTAGAAACTTTAGAAGCTCTCCAATTCTCGAACCAATGTAACCAATCAGAACTAGAAGAGAAGGATGGCATATTAGTGTCTGACCACGTGCGAACAAGACGCCAAACGCTAGAAGCCGTATCACAACCGAAGAAAACATGATCATTAGTCTCCATAGCAACATTGCACGATGGGCAAGCAATAGAAGTAATTTCGATCCCTCGCAAAGAAAGATTTCAACTATTAATACAAATATCGCCTAAAAACGTTATTTATATTTTACGATCTTTGCTAAGTTTTGTTAATGACAAAGTATGAAGTTTAGCTATAAGTAAATCATCACTTTAAGTGTTTAAGTCTTGTTTAACTAAGGTTTATATTTCTTTTTAAACAAAACATTGTTTTTATTTCTTAAATTAGAAAGTGTCTTGTCACATCACATTTATTTCTTAAAATAGTAATGTCACATCACATTTAGGGCAAGCTTTGTCAATATACATTTATGGTAAGAAAGAGTGTTTGACTAACCATATGTTTGCTTGCAAGTCTTGTGTTTGACTAGGTATAATGAGATGTGACCTTGTTTGGTTTGGAAGATTTATTGCAAAACCAACTGCAGCCCTGACGGAACCCTGGGGGTACACGGGCGGAACCCATCTGAGGGTTCCGCCTGATCCGCCAGACCTGCAGAATGGTTTGCTATAAATACCAAACCATTTGTTAGTTTTGAGACACCCCTTTAGGACATATTTTTATATACTCTCTCAAACTAACTCAGTAACTTTTGACTTGTGTGACTCTCTTATGTAGCAAGGGACTTCACAAGATCATTCAAGAAGTTACAAGCTTCAACTCTAAAGTTGCAAGTCTTGTTAGCTTTGTCATGTATAAGCTTTGGTAGTTTATACTTCATTTGTGTCATGTATGTAGAAGTGATTGGTTAGTATTTTAGGTCTCAAAATACGTAGTGTGTCGGGAGTTGTTGTACCCTTGTAAAAGAACTAACGGGAGTGGTTGTACCCTTGGTAAAGAACTCGACATCTAGCTTAGTGTCGGTAATAGTGTAAGCGACGATGGGAGTGGTTGTACCCGTGTAAAAGAACTCGACATCTAGCTTAGTGTCGGTAAAAGAGTAAGCGACGTTGTAAAGGTTTTCTCCGCCGGTGAAAGGAGCTTGTTGATTAGTGCTTATAACTCTCGAGTTGGAAATTCGGGGCGTGGATGTAGGGCAAGGAAAAAGAGTCCTTATAGCCGAACCACGATAAACAATCGTGTTGTGGTTTAATCGTTTCTTTCTTTATCTTTGCTTTTTACATGTTATCTTTTAGTTAGAATCGCTAATCACATATAAAGCTTTTCAAAGAATTAAACAAGTAAAGTTGTGTTTATATCTTCAAACAAATGTAAAGCTTTTCAAAGAACTAAACAAGCAAAGTTATGATCATCACAAGTAAAGCTTTTCAAAGTATGAAACAAGTAAAGTTAGAATAGTTATTCACATGAAAAGTTTTTCAAAGAATCAAACATATAACGTTGTGTTTATATCTTTAAGCAAACATAAAGTTTTTAAAAGGATATTCAAGCTAAAAAGGATTTAAAAATCGGTAAACTATTCAACCCTCCTTATAGTTTTCCACAATTGGCATCAGAAGCTACGTTACTCAAGATCTTTAAAATAGAATGTATTTTAAAACTTGGATCGATCCATGGATTTTGAAAATCTCAAAGAAGGACAACGTATTCAAAACCCACCGCTATTTGAAAAAGAAAACTTACTTGAATGGAAAAGTAATTTTGAAAACTATGTGAAATCAATTGATCAAGATCTTTGGCATATTATTTCTTTTGGTGATTTCAAACCAAAGAAAACAAGTTTTTGAAAACCAAGATAACTATCTTAAACTTGATAAAAATACTAAAGCTAAAACAATGATTTATAAAGCTTTAGTACCAAATATGAAAGAATGTATTTTTGTCAAACGGCTAATGATATTTGGAAAAATATGTTAAACTTTCATCAAGAAATATGTCAAGTCAAAGATGATCAATTTGATCTCACATATGAATTAGAAGTCTTAGAAATATTAATAGATAGACATTTAGTTGTGATAAATACATGTACTACTAGTTTAAATGTTTTAAATGAAGGTGTAAGTGAAGATGATTACTCATGTCGAGCTCTTTGTGGTCTTGCTTACGATTCATGGAATAACACGGATGAAGATGAAGCCAACCATCCGGTTTGTGATTCTCAACTAGATAAAACATCAAGCAAGGTACATTTTATAACCAAACACTTTTGCTTTGACAAATTTATCCTAGGGTTTTCTAAACTAGAAAATGAGTCTAAACGTTTATGCAACATGGGCCTGAAAACTATTTTTAACAATGAGTCTTCAAAATCTTTTAAGAATATTTTTGAAAAGGAAATCTTGTTAGAAGATAAAATGTCTAGAATTGTGAGTAATGTTGAAATTGATCTAGAATGTTAATTATGTCTAGATTACAAACATGAGATTAAAAAACAATATGAGAAAGGAAAAATATTAGTTAAATTTGATGAAAGCTCAAAATCTCTTGAAAGATTGTTGAGGAGTCAAAGGTTGTTTAAAGATAAAACCGGATTAGGATTTAACTCAAAAGCACCATTAACTAATAAAACAAAGCAAGTAAAACTTGTCAAACCTAGAAGAGAGATTTAGAGATAATTCAATCTCTAATAGAAACTCATGATAAAAGAATTAAGATTATCATGATCTATGCTTTTATATGATTGTCTAACCTTCTTGGATATATGAGTAATTGAGTTTCAAAGCGTGTCGTCAAACCAAGATTTTACGCGTTGTGTTTATCCTCTTGATAGCATCTCTATGCAATTTAAAAGGTACGCATTACTTCAACTTGACTTTGATTGTCTCTTGTTTCTAGCATTATGTGTTGGAATATGTGTTATTAGTAATACTCTAAAAGTGTTTACTTGCTATTAGTAATAACTAAGATTAGATTCTATGCAACAAGGAATTTCGTCATTAGTACTAGTAGGAGATATAAGGTGCTTTGGTTCTTTAACCATCAAGAGATAAACACGAGAAACTCTTGAGTGAGTCTCACTCAACTCTTGCTTACAAGTAAGCTAACTAAGAATTTCCTAAGTGTTAAAATATCTAACACTTTTGTGATGCTTGCAAAACAAACCTTTGTTAAACAACATTCTCAAACACCATACTTTGAGTCTTAAATTGTGTTTTTCTTCGATCACTCCTTTATGATAATCTCACATAAAACACACAAGGTGAAATAAATCACATTAGCATACATTAGAATGTGTGGAAGAAAATGAGTTTTCAACATCTAGGATTTACACATCAAATGTGACACTTAGTCTTATGATGTTGTACCTCTTGGACTTTTTCAAAACAAGTAGAGTTCATAGTGTCTTAAGTAAGAAAACCCAAAGAGTCGAGGAGTCATTGAATATAACATTTAACGAGTAATCTCCTGCTTCTAAGTTATCATCTTTGGTAGATGATGACTTAGTCGAAAGTCCAATGATGGCAAGACAAGTATGTTGTGTAAAACATTAAGAATAAAAGTACAAAATAACGTCTTCCCACCTTGAGTCAAACATTGAATCAAGCAAAATTGACATAAGTTATAAAACTTGATTTACAGGTCATAATTGTGTCTAAGCAAATTCAACAATAATAGTCTTTGGAATTTAGAGTAAAACAACTAGTGAAATAAAATAAGTTTTTCGAAGTAATCATGTGATTATAAGTGTCAAATTGTGAAGGTCTTTTTAATAATAAAAGCAAGTTCCAAAAGCAAGTGATTTTAACTCAAAGACATTCCTAATTACTCTCTTGTTCTCAATGGTTAAGTTATTGATGACTTATCAAGAATGAGATTAGTAAATCCGTAGGTAAAACTAAACGTAGAGAAATGTTCGGAAGACTACTTGTTCTCATAACAATTAGATCCAACATTATGTTTAGTGTTTGTCTATGTGCTCGTTTCTAAGAAGATCCTTAAACAACTCTTTAGTTGAGCTTGTTTGGATACATCGTAAGACACTACACAGCTAGGATTATGGTATCCCAAAAGAACGGGAATAGAAACCATAGTTTATGCCAAATGGAATTATGTCGGTAATAAGTTGATAAGAAAAGCACAAGTGGTACTTGCACTTTTATACTTATTTACCCAATGATTCTCCAAAACACGTAAGGTTCTCAAATTAGTTTCGGATGGAGAAGCACATCAACAAGCCCCGCTTGAACAAGCAAATACACGTCTACAACGGAATTCTTTTATCAACATTGTTATCCCTTCAACAAAGGAATCATCAACTTCGACAACAATTCAATCCATTATGGTCTCAATAGACATATTGTGATCCATCATCATCGCCTTGGTAAGATTGTTCATTGAGGAACGTCTTAACTAAGAAAGTCTTCTACGTTAACCATTCTATCAACTTTTTCACAAAACCTCTTGAATGTGAAGCATTCATCATTCCTAGGCTTAGTCAAAGACTCATAAGACCTAAAACCTTAGTTTTGAACATTAGGATAAAACCACAAAAATCAAGTAAATTCCTTTTGAATTTTTCCTGCAGCTCCCACGGTACCCTCAGACCATACGGGCGGAACCCTATTTTTGGTTCCGCCTGGTCCGCCAAAGCTACAGAATGTTTTATTCTTAATTTCAAAACCAAAAACCCTCTTAACTTAATCATTCACTTTCAAACAGCCATCACCCTCTCAAAAACACATAACCACATGAAATTTAGGGCTTTCAATCCAATCTCTTCAAATCCAACTAACTTTGTAAGTGTTCCAATCACAATTGCATTTTTGATTCAAGTATAACATTCTTATTTACATTCATTAACTAGAATCTTAGGGTTTATGCATAAAACTTCTTGATTCATGAAAAACTTGGTGGCTAGCCAATCATGTCTTCCATTAGTTAAAGAATTGTATCCCTTTTGTTGTTACTTTGATTTTCCAAACACACCAAGTGCATTGTCTTTCAAAAATCGCAATCCAAGACTAGAACATGATTCATCACCACATTGTTAAAACAAATGAAAAACATCATTAAAACATCACTTGCATACTATCTCTTGAATGCTAAAGGGGATACATAACTAATATGTATTTTCGGGTACATTCAATCGAAGACACATTCAATTAGGAGAGTGTTGGTTATCTTTTGTTTTTATAACAAAACTTGCAAGACAAAACAATTTGGGAATCAAAATGAGTCAAGATAACCAAGTCTCCACATTGTTTGCATATAGGAATATATTAGAACATCCACATTGTTAAAAGTCATTAACATATAATTTTGTGTTTTCTAGGAATCAACATGCCTCACGCAAATAGATCCGATCACAAGGAAACCCTTAAGTAACACCATATGACCAAAGGTCTCAACAATGTTCAAGTAGAAACCTTTAAGGCACTAGAAAAACGTTATGTTCACGAAGGTAGAACCATTGATCCATCCTTTTTAGAAGGAACATCCATTCGCCAAAACTTTGCCGCAATCAACTTTGATTGTCTCCTTGATATAGATGAGCCAATTTGTCCTAGGTTCATCTTAGAATTCTATGCAACCGTAAACCTTTCCACAAGTGTTGTTGGTAAGATATCATTAAACTTCACAACCAATCAAACACCACATTACATAGATTTAAAAGACTTAGCTATCATTCTTGGTGTCCCAAATGAGGGAACTTGTCTCTACACGGATAAGTGGCCCATTTCAAGTCTTGATTCTATTGAGCGTTTTTATCCATACGACAACCCTCTAGTTAGTAAGGAAATAATTAAGGAACATCTCTTCATTAGAACCTCTACCACAAGAAAGAATCGTTCGGGGAATATTGTGGATAAGGACCCTTTTGGTATGGTGCTCAATGTGCTTAAACCACAATTTAAGAAGTGGGAAGAAATTCTTAGAGCTAACGTCATAAGTACCATAGGAAATAGAGATCATATCAACACATGTCTTTGCTACATGCTCTATAGCATTTCAACCGGTCAACCATTCAACATAGCCTACTACCTAGCCAAAAGAATGGCCGACATATCCTTAGTTGGAACAACCGCTCTTCCGTATGGAATGCTTCTTACTCGCCTCTTTAGAGCAATCTCACCCATTTCTCCTAACGATAATGGAATGCGCCTTGACTATTCTCTCGTTCCTCACATTTTCGTTCCTCTAAGTGGTAAATGAGTTTTCAAGGGTAAGGGCAAACGTACTCGCTCACCTACACCATCATCATCATCATCCAACATGAGCGAGGATGATAAACTTCCTAACTCTAAGTTACCTCCTTTAGAATACCTTCAAGCACTTCCCGTCATTGACAATGCATCCGAAGAGTTCAAGCAAACCAAAGGAATGTTCAAATGCTTTGGAAGGTACCTAAGCAAGCTCAATAAGAAGATAGACCGGTTGTGAGAAGATCAAGGAGTGTTTGGCTTATGAATGTTTTAGAACCTTTTATGTGTTAAACTACGTGATTTGTATTGTTTTTCACTTTCATGTTTCAGTATGTTTGTTGGATTATGTTTGTATGAGCTTTTATGCATAATGACAATGTTTGAGGTGTTTGTTAAGTTTTTATGCTTATGGCAATTCTTACTAAGTATAGTGAAATCCTCGACCTCAAGGTCAAAGTCCTATGATATGTATGTTTACGTGTCTAATTTTTGCATTGCCTAACCAGAAATGCATTATCTTTTTGATTTTAGGAGTTTTCGAAAATTTTGAAAATCGTCTCGCGGGTCAAAATCGCGGACTGCCTAATTTTTCAGCCCTGGCGGATCTGACGGTACCCAAAATTGGGTTCCACCAGTGTATTTTCTGGGAAACCCAGAATTGGCCCAACAGACCAGACGGTACCCTCAAATGCGTTCCGCCTGTGTACCGCGAGGGTTCCGCCAGACACCTGCAGAAAATTTGTCATTTTTCATAAGTCCAAAACTTGTAAAGTGTCAAAACCATTATCATAAGTGAGAAACATCTTCCATTAACTCCAATAACCATATTATAACAACTCTCACTCCCTAAAACAATTAGGAAGCCACTTCCCTCCAAAAATTCAAATTCAAACATAACTAACCCAAGGAACCCTTTTAAAGGATCCTTCAAACCATTGAAACATTTTCAACCAAATCACATCCCATGATCACAAAGCATTGAGTGCATATGTTGGTCTTTCACTCCACCTTATTCCATTGGATTGACATGCAATGATTTGACATGTTCATGAAAACTTTGTAAATCATTTGAAACCTCAATCTTTGAGTGGTAGAACATCAAATCCAAACACCCATTTCAACATCTCCTCCACCCTATAAATTTGAAAGTTTTGCAACAATTAAAATCACACCATCACCATTAAAACTTCTTCTCTCAAAACATCAAAACCACACCTTTGAAATGACTAAATCCAACACATCATCCGAGTCATCAAAATCCTTCTCAAAAACCACTAGGATTAGTGTTAAACCTTGTTGCTTCAACAAAACCGTCAAGTCAAGCTCATCTTCTTCAAGTGATGCTTCGCTTAACATTTCTTCACCTATCCAAGATTTCCTTAACCTCACTACTTCAACACCATCCTCAACACATTGCAATACCAATGTAATCACCTTTCAAGATTTGCTTAATCTTGATACTCCAATACCCTCTCCAACACATTGCTACACAAACATAGCCACCATTCCTTCACCTACTAGACCTTCATGTGATTCAACATCACCTTCTCAACAAGCTCAACCAACTAAAATTCCATCACCTCAATCACCTACAATTTCACCAATGGAACTTTTCCATACACCTCCAACATCACCACTACCTTATTTGGAAACATTAGAAGACCTATCACCCAAATCATCAAGTCCACAATCCTTATCACTCTTTGACACCATTGCTCAAATGGAAACCCAACAACAATCTAGTGAGCAACTAGATGATGAACCCCATCAACCCTCAATGATAGAACGGTTGGCTTACCGTTATGCTAGACCATCCATTTTTCCAAATGATCAAGGCCATACCCACTCACAATCATTTGTGTTTCACCCAATTTACAAAGACCTTCATGGCACTCCTTCCGACGAACCAAGCTTTCGCCATTTTGTTCAAAATCAACAACCACAACAACAACAACCATCACCACAAGACTCTTCCCAACAATTTGAATCTCTGCTTTCTTCTTATAAGAAAATAGAAGCATCCATATGGGAAAAACCTCCAAACCTTAATGATGAGATTGATACTCATTTAAACCACCTTCATGCCTTCAAACGTATGGTTGACTCTCAAATCAACCATATTACGGTTTTACAAACAACGCTACAATCAACTAATGAAGGAAGCAAAAACACCTCTCAACCATCCACCTTTGCTCCTTCAAGTTCAAACCATCCACCACCAATAAACCAAACCACTCTTCCACCAAACTTTCCTCGCCATGGTTGCGGACAATGCGAAAGAAACGCTCACATTAGTGAAGGATGTCGAACGGAAATTCGTGAGCTATCTGAAGAAATGAGGTTTATCCTAAACCACATTTTGGATCGTCTACAATCCTTGTCTCACACACCTCAACCTTAGAGTCTCCAAAATGAAACAAAATCGTTTCTTTTGGAAAATGTTTCCCATTTAAACCAACAAACCAAAATCGTGTCATCCTTTCAACCTTCAAAATAAAGCCCGCTACAACCTCCAACACACATTTTCATCCTTAAACAATCTTAGCCTTGTTTTTGGAAAATGTTTCTCATTAAGGAAAATGATGATTTCCTTGTAGCTTTTCATGTTCTTAGTTTATTTTTAGTTTTTCTTAATTTTTAGAAGTAGGATGGTGTCATCAAAATTTCTTGTCTTTGACTTTTTAAGAGTCAAAATTTTACATGAAATGAATTTCATTCTACTACAAGGTTTGCATTGTTTGTTTACCATTTGGGTATGATGAGTGAACTATTCCTTGCTGTGGTAGCATACATATATCTTGTGTGTTAGAAACTAATTTTTTTTGTAGGATCATTATCCATGTTTTCCTTCCTTGATACTCCATTTAGGGGAGAAATATTCAAGGGGGAGCATGAGTATGACATTATTCCGCTTCACAACTCTTAGTTGTGTTTTACACATGAAATGCTTTCATAACTTGTCTTGTGCGATAACTAACCATTTTTTTGTAGGTTCAAAATCCATGTCTCCTCTCTTGGCACTCCATTTAGGGGGAGTATCGTCCAAGGGGGAGCAAGTGTTTACTTCCGCTTCGCTACTCTTCTTTTTGTTTCGACAAAAAGGGGGAGAATTTATATAAACTTGTGCTTATCACCTCATCTTTGCAAAAACAAGTTTTTATAATAACTTTATAAGACTTAACACTAAAACTTGTGCTTATCACCTCATCTTTGCAAAAATAAGTTTTTATACTAACTTTATAAGACTTAACACTAAAACTAGTAACTTACTTATAAATAAAGTTTATGTTTTGTCATCAACAAAAAGGGGGAGATTGTTAATACAAATATCGCCTAAAAACGTTATTTATAGTTTACGATCTTTGCTAAGTTTTGTTAATGACAAAGTATGAAGTTTAGCTATAAGTAAATCATCACTTTAAGTGTTTAAGTCTTGTTTAACTAAGGTTTACATTTCTTTTTAAACAAAACATTGTTTTTATTTCTTAAATTAGAAAGTGTTTTGTCACATCACATTTATTTCTTAAAATAGTAATGTCACATCACATTTAGGGCAAGCTTTGTCAATATACATTTATGGTAAGAAAGAGTATTTGACTAACCATATGTTTGCTTGCAAGTCTTGTGTTTGACTAGGTATAATGAGATGTGATCTTGTTTGGTTTGGAAGATTTATTGCAAAACCAACTGCAACCCTGACGGAACCCTGGGGGTACACTGGCGGAACCCATCTGAGGGTTCCGCCTGATCCGCCAGACCTGCAGAATGGTTTGCTATAAATACCAAACCATTTGTTAGTTTTGAGACACCCCTTTAGGACATATTTTTATATACTCTCTCAAACTAACTCAGTAACTTTTGACTTGTGTGACTCTCTTATGTAGCAAGGGACTTCACAAGATCATTCAAGAGTTACAAGCTTCAACTCTAAAGTTGCAAGTCTTGTTAGCATTGTCATGTATAAGCTTTGGTAGTTTATACTTCATTTGTGTCATGTATGTAGAAGTGATTGGTTAGTATTTTAGGTCTCAAAATACGTAGTGTGTCGGGAGTTGTTGTACCCTTGTAAAAGAACTAACGGGAGTGGTTGTACCCTTGGTAAAGAACTCGACATCTAGCTTAGTGTCGGTAAAAGTGTAAGCGACGATGGGAGTGGTTGTACCCGTGTAAAAGAACTCGACATCTAACTTAGTGTCGGTAAAAGAGTAAGCGACGTTGTAAAGGTTTTCTCCGCCGGTGAAAGGAGCTTGTTGATTAGTGCTTATAACTCTCGAGTTGGAAATTCGGGGCGTGGATGTAGGGCAAGGAAAAAGAGTCCTTATAGCCGAACCACGATAAACAATCGTGTTGTGGTTTGATCGTTTCTTTCTTTATCTTTGCTTATTACATGTTATCTTTTAGTTAGAATCGCTAATCACATATAAAGTTTTTCAAAGAATTAAACAAGTAAAGTTGTGTTTATATCTTCAAACAAATGTAAAGCTTTTCAAAGAACTAAACAATCAAAGTTAGGATCATCACAAGTAAAGCTTTTCAAAGTATGAAACAAGTAAAGTTAGAATTGTTATTCACATGAAAAGCTTTTCAAAGAATCAAAGATATAACATTGTGTTTATATCTTTAAGCAAACATAAAGTTTTTAAAAGGATATTCAAGCTAAAAAGGATTTAAAAAGCGGTAAATTATTCAACCCCCTTCTAGTTTTCCACATAAACGATTCGGAAGCCTATCTAAAATGAGCCGCCAAATGAAAACATTATTTGCCTAATTACCCACCTCTGAAGTGTTTTGATTAGAAGAGAATGGTTAACATGTCAAATTCACTGTTCTTATAACTGGTTTCTTTATTGATTCGGTCGAATTCCTGATTAAGGGTTTAACTGGCGATGTAGCCGCTTTTATTTTCCAAAACCTGCTTCTGAAGCTGGTTTCCAGTTTAACCAATAGACTTAACCCGTATTTAATAACATTGTGTCAGACACAAACCGATCACTTGTTTGTTTTTATATGTTATGCCGATGTGTTATTATTGTATAATTAATTCATTCAATAAATCAAGTATGCCGTTTGCTTTAAACTTTGTCAAATTTAATATTCCATTCATGTAGATATGTCCTAAAGAAAATCTTGAGCACCAAAAGATATCCCATATCCCACAACTTGTATCCAACTTAAAGAATACCTAACTTTTCGAAATAATACAAAACTTTAATTTCACATACACGCCAACACTTTACACCCGTTCCATGATTACTCCACCAGGTATCATTATTTCCATTTTCACACCCCCATTTCCCAAAATCCAGACAAAAGTAAACACAAGTCATTTAACAACGCTAACATAGAGGTGACAATTTATGCCCAAAATCAAAAAAATGAGCTAAATGGGCAAAATTTTAAGAGATTTTGGTACATTTGAGCCCCCTCTTTTTTTTTAAATGGGCATATATTACCCATTTAGAAGTTAAATGGGCACATGTTTTTCTCTCAATTTAAGAACATTAAATTGAAAAACTTATGAATATAGTATATTTAGTTACTTAAATTTAAATGAGGTGTTATGTTTGAAGAATTTTTATTGTTATTTTAGGTCGTTTCTAAAGCTATTCGTATAAAATGCGCCCGTTTGGCATGCGTCTGTTTGGCCCGCACCCGTTTAGCCCATAGCCCGTTTAGCCCGTAGTTCGTTTAGCCCGTAGCCCGTACCCGCCCGGCCCGCCCGTTTTGCCATCTTTACGCTAACAGTACTCAGTCCCGTTCTAAAATTTAAGTCGTAACTGGCGTTAATATTTATACTTAGGAGAATTGCATCTCTATCCTAAGAAAAAACTTAATATTACGTCGATATCCTTATAAATTTTAAAATTACACCAAAATCCTTTCGAAACTTTATAATATACATGCACTAGTATATCCTAAATTGTAAATAAAATTATTGTAACATTCAAAACCTTTTTCCATCAACTATATCTATACTATATTATAATGCACGGATAAACCAATGCTAACTCCAACCCTAACTCCTAACCAAAAATTAAGATAAGGAGCTCCAATCATGAGATGACACGTGTTATTTTTCAACTAACTCCAATCATAACTCCTAACCAAATGTCCAATCCTAACTCCTAACCAAATTTCTAACATATATAAACCTGAAAATACTTTCCAAAACATAGTTTACACCTAAAAACACACACATATTCTCTCATTTCTCTCCATCTTCCCCTGTCAAACCCACCACCACCATAGATAACGCCGGGAACCACCATCAACGGCACCGCCCCAATCATCTGTATTATCGCCGGTATCCGCCTTTATAACCACCACCAGATCTATTACCACCGCAATCACCCGCTACCACCACCACCATCTACCGGTTACATCCACGACAACACAATCACATTGATACGATTCGTCATACTGTGAATGGGCAATTGGTAAATAGTCATTCACTAATCACACATTTTTTGAGTTTTAATTGACTATTGTTTTACATAATATTGAATTAGTTGATGGCAAATTGGTAATTTATCAAATTTTAGCTTGACTTTTATAGAAGAATTTAAATGGTGATTATTTGTTGTGGCAGTGTCTTTTTATAGATTCATTTTAGCTACTTTTATAATAAGATAAAAATATAGATGTCATAGTTTTATGTTATTACTTAGACCGTAAGCTTTTGTGGGCTGATTTGCAAAAAGGCATCTATATTTCGTTTTTGGTTAATTGTGATTAAATGAGATGGTTAACTGTGGTGTGGCCGGCAATATAAAATTAGTGTTTGAATGTGCTTTTTCTGATTGACGTGGTAGTTGTTATGTTATTAGTTGTGTAAGTGTTTGGTTTATAAAAAATACATTAGGTGAAATGGGAACAAAAGTTGCTCAAGGTAGTTGGAGCACCTCATATGGAACCTGGTTGTTTAACCTCTAAATAATGACAGGCGAAAACACAATTTTAGGGTCTGTTTGGAATTGGTTGTTTCAGTTTTGATATTAGGTATTGAGTTTTGGTTTTGATTGTGGGTTCGGTTTGTTTCAGATCTTCAACGCGTGCCCATTTAGTTCGACGGAAATTACATAAGACAACTGTTGCCGAAAATAGCTTGAAAGACGCAAGAAGTATATCAAGTTGTTGCGAGTTACGTTACCAGAAGCCAATCAATATCATGAGGTTTCTCAATATTGCTTCTTGATTATCATATAAATATATCTGTGTCTATTAATTTGCACTATTTATTCTTTTAATACTTGATTTGTTTGATATTAATTTGTATGTAATATTTGTTAACATTCGTTTGATACATGAATATATGGTTGCTTTGGGTTGGCAACCTGGGATATTAAATAATGCTTTAAGTTGGTTTCATGTAGTAGCACTTGAACCTTTTTTCTGTTAAGTTTACTGATGTTAAGAGATGCATACAATAAATTGATGTATTTGAGTTGATTAACATGTAATGTCTTGAATTGTATGAACATAATACTCATAATTATTATCTTTAAAAAAACCAGATCTTTGATAAAGTAGGTCATGATAAGCCCAAAATAAATTCTAAGTCTAAGTTTTTCAAAACTCTTATAGTTTGAAATGATGAACCGGAACGATGAAAATAGAGGTGGAGATTCCAACCATGTTGACAACAGGAGCTCAAAGAGAAAAGAATACAATAGGCTATATCATGCATCACGAAAGGATGTTGTCGTCTCACGAGCAGTCGCAGAAAAAAAAAAGAATTGCAAACAGGAAGTATTACGAGCGTAAAAAGGAGACAAAGATGATAAGATTAGCTAATGGGGAAGGAAGTAGCCATTCAACACTTGCGACAAATATTAGTGAAGTTAATATGCTTCAAATTAATACTGAAGCATCCGAAAGGACACCGTTAAGAACTTTGGATGCTCGACAAATTAATAATGCATCACCTTTTTTTATTAGCAATTGCACCGAGTTTAGTAAAAATATGGCAAATTCCTCAAGAGTACCCGTAGCTTCGAACAAAGAAAATATTTCTCCTTATGAAGAAATAATACAGATGCATTTAACTACATCACAACCTATCCAAACACGCTCGGGGGTCACTCATGAAACTTTGAACGGTAAAGGTAGGCACAAGTTACATAATTTGTATCTCACTGAGCATATGAACTGTCTTTCTTCTTATTATTATTTTTTATTTATTTATTTTTTTTCCATAGGAATTCAAATGCAACGTCGTAACTTACTGCCTCTTTTTGATGAAGTCATGAATGAAGCGTCAATAGGTATCTATGCTAATGATTGTTAGCTTCACATATATCACAATAAACAGAGTTTCGATAACTAAGTAGTTCTTTAAATCAACTTACTTGTAGGATATTGTACTCGGGTGAATGATGATCCACCAATCACAGATTCTATCACACAAGAAGATCCGTACGCTTTTGTTTACAATGGTATCCCTGGAGAACATCGTGTCTTGGCCGAATGTTGTACATGTCCTCATTGTGGAGCAAAACGATTTAAATTTGAGTTTCCTACTTTTTGTTGCATGAGTGGGAAGACAAAGTTGGTGTCCCAGGACATTCCCGAAGAGTTGTACGATCTTTTCACGGCTCAGTCAGAATTAGGAAAAATGTTTAGGAACAACATACGTGCTTATAACACCAACTTTTCTTTTACATCAATGGGTGTAAATCTGGATGAAAGATATACCAATTTGGCGTCATCTGGAGTATACACGTTTCGGGCAAGCGGAGGGATTTATCACAGAATTGATCAATTAGTTCCGAGGAATGGACAACCTAAGTACTTACAGTTGTATTTTTATGACTCTGAGATAGAGTCATCACATAGATGCGAGTGGGGAAATCTTAACGAAGACATAATTAAGATCCTGATGCGTGTTCTGGCTACAAATCCATATGTGAGAACATTTCGAAGTCTCCGTGAGCTAGGACAACTAGACAAATATAGAGTCACTTTGAATGCATCAGTGGAGATTGACCAAAGGCAAAGGCAATACAATAGGCCTACGACATCAGAGGTTAGAAGATAGTTACTTACTAGCCTAATTGAATTAATCAGTGTGTAATCATTTATACACAATATTAAGTTTTATATGTTGTTATAGGTTGCTGGTATATGGGTTGAAGGTAATAACTACATCAGTGCCTACAAGAGAGATATTGTAGTATATGGGAGGTCTGAATTCAGTCAAAATATTCAACCCTACTTCGGGTGTTATGATCCATTGTCATATGTTTTGTTCTTTCCAAACGGAGAATCTGGGTGGCATCCAAGAATTCTAAGGGTCGGGGCATCTCTGAATGAAATTGATGACGAGGATGAAAACATGGATCCTGGTTTATAAGGTATAAATTTTTTTACGGTCCAATGTAGATAAACTTAGTTATATCTATTACATCCTTAACATTACCTTTCTACAGAGACAAATTCAACGGGCAGAAAGACTGTAACTATGCGAGAGTATTACTGTTACAAGTTCCATATCCGACCAGAACAAAATGTGATTCTACTTGGGGGGAGGTTGCTACAATAGTTTGTTGTAGATGTCTACATAAAGATTGAAACATCACGGTTGGCCTTTTGTGAACTTCATCAGAGTAAAATAAGAGCAGATTTATACCAAGGCATTGTCGATTGTGTCAACGCAGGTGAGGTTCAACCAACTAGAGTCGGAAAACGAGTTGTTTTACCTGCATCTTTCATCGGAGGGCCACGTGACATGAAAAGACGGTTTTTGGATGCCATGACGTTAGTGCAAGATGATGGAAAGCCTGATATATTCCTTACAATGACATGCAATCCGAAGTGGCCTGAAATCCTTGAAGCCTTAGAACCCGGTCAAGAGGCCTCTGATCGTCCTGATGTTGTTGCTAGAGTGTT
Organism: Artemisia argyi; assembly: GCA_030686995.1. NCBI lineage: Eukaryota > Viridiplantae > Streptophyta > Magnoliopsida > Asterales > Asteraceae > Artemisia > Artemisia argyi. The sequence continues at coordinate 7,167 of JARVZY010000709.1, read as the reverse complement.
TCATGCCAAATTAGAGGATCTAAAGGATCAACTATTCAAGAGGCACATCCTTGGTGTAGTAGGGGCACATGTCTATGTCGTTGAATTTCAAAAACGAGGTTTGCCGCATGCACATTTCTTTCTTATCATGAAATCAGAATATAAGATGAACAATCCCGACCATTATGACAAGATGGTGTGTGCTGAAATTCCAGATCCAATAAAGTATCCAAGAATGCATGAAATGGTTGTAAAGCACATGATGCACGGTCCTTGTGGTCATTTAAGGCCATCAAGTCCTTGTATGGAAGGTGAACCAAAACAATGTCGTTGGAGATATCCTAGGCAATTCAATGAAAAAACAATACAAGGAGAGGATTCATATCCGTTGTATCGAAGGAGAAACACTGGAGTTGAAGTTAATGTGAGGCAAAGCACCCTAGACAATAGATGGGTGGTCCCGTATAATCCAAAGTTGCTAATGATGTACAACTGTCACATCAATATAGAGGTTTGCTCAAGTATTAAATCTGTAAAATATGTATTCAAATACGTTTACAAGGGCCATGACAAACAAGTTATACACATTGATCCAGACGGAGACGAAGAACAAGTCATTAATGAGGTAAAAAATTACCAGGATGCACGCTATTTATCACCTCCGGAAGCAATGTGGCGAATTTTTAGCTTTCCTCTTTCTCAAATCTATCCATTTGTCATGCCATTGCAACTTCATCTCCCGAACATGCAGATGGTTAGATTTCAAGATGATGATACATTGACTGATATTGTTGAGAGGGAGAGGAACAAGAGATCAATGTTGACTGCTTTTTTCGAGTTGAATAGAGTGTATCCGCCTGCAAGACAGTATTTGTATAAAGAAATTCCCTCACACTTTACTTGGAATGCGCGTTCACGTTTTTGGAATCCTCGTAAAAAAGTGTCAATGAGAGGGAGATTAGTTTACGCTAATCCATCTGAAGGAGAGAGACACTATTTAAGACTACTTTTATCACATGTTAGAGGGCCAACAGGCTTTGAATATCTTTACAAGGTGAATGGTGTATTGTTCACCACATTTCGAAAAGCAGCTCTCGAAAGAGGGCTAATAGAGAATGATGATAGTTTATCTCATTGTCTATACGAGGCATCTTTATTTCAGTTCCCTAACGCTCTTAGAAGGTTGTTTGCGACTATTCTTATTTATTGCGAGCCAGGAGATGTTCGTAAATTATGGAATGAACACTATGAGTCACTTTCTGAAGATTATAGCCGGCATTATGAAAGTACCGAGAGAGTTCAAAATATGGTACTTACAGACATCTCAGTATTTCTTCGTTCTATGGGTAAGAGTCTTTCTGATTTTGATCTTCCCAACATAATTGCAAATGTGAGATTAGAATCAGTTGGTTTTCGTGAGGTACATGAGGAGTACTCTATAGTTGTAGAAGATGAACATCGAGCTGCCCGAGATTCTCTCAATCACGATCAGAAAGCCGCGTATGATAACATTATGAGGCATGTGGACGATGATTGTCATGGCGTGTTTTTCATAGATGGTCCTGGAGGTACCGGAAAAACATTTTTATACAAAGCTTTGCTTGCTGAGGTTCGTTCACGAGGTCTTATTGCACTTGCAACTGCTTCTTCGGGTGCAGCAGCAAATAATTTGCCAGGAGGTAGAACAGCTCACTCTCGATTTAAGATTCCCATCAATCTCAACAATAACTCGGTGTGCAACATCAGTAAACAAAGTGGACTTTCTCAACTACTTCGTCTGGCAAAATTAATCATATGGGATGAAGCAACAATGGCTAAAAGGCAAGCAGTAGAAGCGGTAGATCAAACAATGCAAGACATTACAGGGGTAAGTCTTCCATTTGGTGGAAAAATAATGGTTTTGGGAGGTGACTTTAGACAGGTGTTGCCAGTTGTCAGACGTGGCACCCGAGCACAAATTGTGGACTCCAGTTTAAGAATGTCGCCTCTTTGGACAGGAATTAAAAAGATGCGGTTAACAATAAATATGAGAGCACGAGCTGATCCATGGTTTTCTGATTTTTTTGCTACGAGTTGGTAACGGGGTTGAAGAAGCTATATACGGATACCCGATGACATGGCCATTACATATAATAATGACGGTAACTCGAGAGATGATTTGATCAATGCAATATTTCCTTCTTTGGAAACCAACACACATTCTTCTGAGTATATTACTTCTAGAGCGATTTTGTCAACTAAAAACGAGAATGTTGATAAGATTAATGATCAGCTCATTGGTAGATTTCACGGGGAGGAGAAAATCTACTATAGTTTTGACGAAGCTGAAGATGACAACAACAATTTCTATCCACTGGAATTCTTGAACTCCCTTAATGTAAGTGGATTACCCCCGCATTATTTACGACTGAAGATTGGATGCCCGATAATTCTACTACGGAATATTGACCCATCAAATGGATTATGTAATGGCACAAGATTGATATGCAAAGGTTTCCAACCAAATGTCATTGACGCTGAAATAGCCGTGGGTCAACATGCTGGAAAACGAGTCTTTTTTCCGAGAATACCTTTATGCCCATCTGAAGAAGACATGTTCCCGTTCAAACTGAAGAGAAAACAATTTCCTGTCCGGCTTAGCTTTGCTATGACAATAAATAAAGCTCAAGGCCAAACAATTCCTAACGTGGGTGTATATCTTCCGGACTCTGTATTCTCTCATGGGCAGCTTTATGTGGCATTGTCGAGAGGGATATCACGTGAGACTACAAAGGTATTGGTGAGGCCTACCAAACAGTTCCGTCAAGATGGGGTCTACACCTCAAATGTGGTGTATAAAGAAGTGTTAAATGATAAATAATCTACGACGTATGAGATTTCTAATTTGAGTGTGTTGATATGACAGTTGAAGTGTTAGATAACTCTAATAGTTTGTTGGTTTTATTTTATTTTTTTTTAAATGAGAAATGGCTCTAATAGTTGTGAAATTTATAGGCCTATTGTATTATAAAAGTGCTTAAATACAGGTATATGACAGTTGGGTTGATAAACAATGAAGTTTTGGGTTACAGCCACCAAAAGTGAAGATATGAAAGATTATATGGCTTCTGTGGAGATGTTCAGCAGCTTGTTGCTTGATGACTGTAGTGTAAGTTTTGTAGGAACCAGCTTTGTTGAATTGTGCTCGTACTTTTTGTGCATGTTTGTGAAATCTGTGTGTTCCAAGTTTTCCTTTAGTTATAGGTAGTTATCTGAATGTCAAATCTAGGAGACTTGTATCTGCAGGGTGTTACCTGTGACATGTCGAGTTATACCTATTCTGATTTTTTATTAGGTTTGTTATCGACTAGGCTAAGCCCTGCCCTGCCTAATATATTTCCTGTGCCATGCCGAGTTAAATTTACTATGTTAATGAAATGGGTGGGTTAGGGGGCTCAAGTGGGTGTCGGTTTGGAGGCTGAAATAGGCGTGTTTGGGTGCTGAAACGGGGGATGAAATGGGTGTGTTTGGATGCTGAAATGGGTGTGTTTACGGGCTAAAGTGGGTGGGTTTTTATATGCTGAAATGGGTACGTCTGGGTGCTGACGTGGGGGCTGAGTTGGGTGGGTTTGGGTGCTGAAACCGGCTTGCTCGGGCTCTGAAATGAGGGGTGAAATGGGTGGGTTTAGGGGATGAGAAGGGTGGGTTCGGGTGCTGAACTGAGGTTCAAATGGGTCTGTTTGGGATAAAGAAGTGGCTCTTTACAGATAATTGGCTACTTTCTTATTGTTTTGTAGTGCTTCCTGGAGCGGTATGGATGTTCAAATTGACTATAATCCCATCTTTGAACCTATCAGTTTGTATTTGAATTATGTGCTTTTTTGTGTGTAATGTTAATATATTAGTCTGCATATTTATTGTTTGTGAACCAAAGACTCTTTGGCATTCTTATCGATAACAAGAGTGTGGTGGAGGTGATTTGAGTTATATGATCATATTAGTCATAATATTTTTGTATTTTGTTGTTTTTCCAGCGAGTTAACGACATATGTCATATCTTTCTTGCTATGTTAGTATGTTCCAGCAATAAAACACTAATTATAGCATAAATTACCGAGTCAATCTGCAACTTGAGCTTCTGGGTATGGTAGTCAAGCCTATGGTTATGGCAACTATGGTAGTAACGATGGCTACAACCCTAACCCTGGTGGGTACAGAGCTGTTGCTGGGCGATTCGGGCCCGGGGGTGCAACAAGCGGTTATCAGCAAGGGACAGGTGGTGGTTATAACAAACTGACTATTCTAATGCAGCTTGCAGACTCGTGAAAAGGTCGTTTTCAGTGAATCATGACATTATCTTCAACCGTAAAAGGCTGGTGATATCCATGGCTGAGATCCAATGATGGATGATGAAAAGAAAGTCAAAAACCGGCTGAATTGCTTGAATCTTTGTAGTATGTGTATCATTTTTTTCGTAGCATTGATACTGCAAGTAGTTTATGTCGTTTCTAATTGCCTAAAGATGGTAGTGTGTAGCTTAAATTCGCTATGGCTCTTTGTGCTTTCCTTTATTATTATTTTTTTCATTGCTAAGTCAGAGTTGCAGGTATTTAGACAAATATATTATGCCTCTTACCCTTGGCAGGTTTCTTACTCTGCGAAGTTGAAGATTTTAGTATACATTCATGTTGATATTATTTGCGCCTTTGCCAATGCTTATAATGCCTTGTTGTTTAAGGGTATGATCGGTAGCCAGTAGCAATAGTCCTAGAGATATTGCTTGCAACTGAGATCAAGAATCATTCCCTTTGTCATTTTCCTCCTACTCTACAGGAAGAGAGAAGGTGATTTTGAAGTGGGGTGATGGCTTCATTTCTGACATACAACTCATTGTATGATAAAGAGAACAACTTAGTTGGAGTAAGGGGATTGGTAATGCACAGAACTGGTAAAGGGTGTCGAACAGTCCTTGCATTACTTTATTTCTTTATTATTGTGAAATAAGCAGATTGGAGCCTTGATTACTTGAATTTTGTGTAATTTATTGTTTCTAACTTAAATGCAATCAATATGTGTCTGACAAATTGTTTTAAATTCTCTTATTTTTTACAAGAAGTTCTTTGAGCATATTATGCATAGATAACGCACTAAGTTGATGTTATACGCTTAAATTATTGTTCTATAGCTAGCCTTAACTTGGTCGTGCTGCTATGATATGTTATTGTCTGTACATGTTTATAACCTTTTCAGTTTTTTTTTTAGGTCTTTTTCAGAATAACCACTTTTATTTAGTTAAACGCAATTTTAAGTTTTTTTTTTTTTTTTTTTTTTTTTGGAAATACGCACTTAGGTTTAGTTGATAGATAAGTGCAACAAAAGCAACTTGCAAGATTAAAACTATATTTCAGGAAGGTTTTTTCATTACCGCCGCTATGTGCGGGCAACCTACTAGTAACATATTATATACTTTTTTGCCTTCTTCACCTATTAAATATAGAAATCTTTTGTTCTTTTTTTCACTGCTTATGTCTTCTGATCGATTAAAGAAGCCTCTATTCCCACAATTTAAAGTTACTTGTAATTCATTATAATTTAGGTCCAATTATTATTGCATCATAATTTGCAAAGAATACGATTAACATCTTCTTGTATCACCTCTGATAAAAGCACTTTAATCAAAGTTTCCATGTCATCAAAAGTGATAATTACTATGTATTACTTAACATCAATCTTGATTCTTGAAACACTATTAAAAATGTTATCCAAATCAGACATGCTTTTGGAAACGGGGCCAAAATAAACGTCATTTGGAACAATTCTCTGAGGTTGTTGTACAAGGAAAATTTAATTGAAAGCAACAAAATGGGGTTTGTTTCTGATTTATCATTCATTTGCTTCATTTCGTGGTCCTTCTTATCTTAATTATCTTGTTAAGTGAAAAAGGATGCCCATCTTTTCTTCTTTCTCGGGATTCTATTTAATTGTTGTCTTATTAAAAAAGAAATTTTTTTTGCTCGAGTTCGTAATTTGTTACGTAAATGATTCAAAGAGACAGTAGTGTAAATTGATAAATTATTATTTTATTATCGTGGAAAATAGTTTCAAGTTTTAAAACCATTTTAGAAATAATTATATTTAGAATACACATGTGTAGTATAAAGTAATATATTGATATAATTTCAAATATTATAAGGATATTGATGCAATATTGGATTTTTGTAAGGGTATAATTGAAATTCTCCCTTTATATTTTTTACCCGAATGTAAACGCACTGTTTCCAAAATAATAATAATAATAATAATACTAATAATAATAATAATAATAAATAAAACATTTCGACCAGGCCTGTTATCTAAGCATTTCGACCACAGTTGTGGACAGCCTTATATTTTTACTCGAACATAAAAGTACAGCTCTTTCCGACAATATATCCGAGTCGTTTCATTTGAGTATATATCAATACCTTCCTTTAAAGATTAATTAAAAATAAATAAAAGAACTTTACATTATAACCTAAAACAAACTTATAACGTTAAACAAAAACATCAATTTTTCCGTTACTGTGCGGGTAATGTTTCCGTCCTCCATAATCCTAAATCCGTATGATCAAATAATCCATCTATTGCCACGTCATCACCATAGTAACTATTATCATTATAACTAAAGTTAACATCACTATAACCAAACTCATATCCAAACGAGTCATAACTCGTGATCTGGTCATCCAGCTTCCACAACTCACTGTGTTCAACTGACTCAGCTAGAACTCGTTGACTTGTTGGTGGTAAACCGAGTTCATCATCAGAGGCTTCGAATAGAAACCCTAGAGACGGTTCAGGTGACGAAGGTGTGATTTCCTCTTGGAAAGTTTTTATGAACGAGTCGAGGTCTTGACTCACTGAGTTGACGTCCGAGTCGTCGAGGATTGTGTCTAGTAAGATGCGTTTGGCTTCGACTGAGTCGAGGACCGAGTTGGGGTTTTCTGAGTCGGAACGGACTCGTTTTTTTGAACTCATTGATTCCATTACTTTGAGATTTTTTAGACAAGGGATAAAAGGATGTGTAATGTGTTGTGATGAAGTGGAAATGAGATGAAATGGGGTTTTATAGGGAGGGACAAAAAGAGATTTAGTTTTAAATTTTTTAATAAAAAAATGTTTGTGATGTGTTTATTAAATGGGGGACGGAAACAGGGGCGTGTGGGGACA
>JARVZY010006713.1:0-25578 GCA_030686995.1 Artemisia argyi | reverse complement strand
TCTCTGGCAGGAGTTAACACAAAATATGTAATAACTTATAAAGTTGCTTCAATGTTACAATCACAGACAACGGTATAAAAAGTCAAGAACCATATCGAAAATACCAGATTGGGCCATGACTAAACGATGGTCTAAACAATTAATACAAGGCGAATAGAGATTATAAAACATCATATCAAAATGACTCTTGCTAAACAAAACTAAACAATAATACATTACATAGTTCATCATACAAAGCATAAATTTATCTTGCTATTACAAACGACCTTGTCACCATTAAGCTCTCCATCCGAGAAACCACCCCTCACTACAGTATATCGCCCTATCATTAGTATACCTACAAGAGAATTCGTCCCAATAGCAACCCTCATTGTCATTGAACTCGCCACTCACACGACAACTTTTCTCATAACTACAGTCTTGGTCAACATAGCAAGCCTTCTGATCTCCAGTAGACTCTTCATCCGAGTCATCAGCCTCATAACTAGTCACGTTACCACCTTTTTCACAACTACTACACTCTTCGTCAACATGACGAGCCTTCTGATCACCACTAGATTCTTCATCCGAGTCATCAGCCTCATAATCAGTTATCACATTACCACCAGCTTTTTCACAACTACTACACTCTTGTTCGAAAAAGACACCCTTGTGATAGTCAGTACTACATTCTTTGTCCCAATATCCACCATCGTTAGCCTCATCATCAGTATAATCATCATTCGCATAACAACGTCTTTTCGCCACGCGCTCTTCTTCAACACAATCAACCTCATCATCATCAGAATAGTCTCTTTCGACATTCACATAACCACCATTCTCAGCACTAGTTTTTTCATCGACATAACAACCCTTTTCAAAACAAGAAATTTTAGAGGGTTCAGAAACTGCAGATATATCATCATCAGACTCGTACTCGAAGACGAAACGCTTTCTTGTTCCTTTAACAGCCATTACAAATTAAGGTATAAGATCGATATGATTACCTAAAAGATCGATAATACAAATCTAAAAATCAATAATATGAGAGAGATGAAGAGAGCGTGAAATGCAAGCAAGTTTGTTATGGTTTACAAACCCTTGCTATTCTTAAATATATATACTCTTTAACGTCGGTGGGTGGTCATTTTTCAGAAAATTAACCTTTTAATTTAACCCTTAGACCTTTTATTTGCCATAACTTTATATACGTAACTTTAACCCTTAGACCTTTTAAGATGTAATTGATTCTTTTAGTATGTTTGATGTGTTATTCATAAAGACTGATATTGATACCATAGATTTTATGAGCATAGTTTTTTAGCGAGATAATACGCGTTGCACTCTTTTCCTTAGTCATATATGGTTTTATGTTACTGGGTTTTTGCTATCAATTTTATGCATTTGTATAAACATAAGCATAGTTTGTGAGTTAAAGCGCATTTGAAATAGTTATATTATAAATTATTACTATATAAAGGATTTTCTTAATATGTGACCACTGGGTACATGTTATTATGAGCACAAAATTTACTTTTATATCGAAAAATGCGTTAAATAAATATTAAAAAAGTGTTCAATTGTTAAAATTAAATAATTTTTTGATTGAATGCACTCAAACTTTTCTTATAAACAAATGAATGGAATTTCAAGCATAGTACTTTATCAGCTTTTCTTTCGTATATAATAACGAAAGATTATAAAGATCATCATCTATTTAATGATTACGTAAAAAAGATATTGTAACTCCTTAATAGAGTCAAGTCTGTTATTTTCTAAGATGAATTACTCATCAAAGGGGCAAATGAGTCCACCGATGTGCACCAACTTAGATTTTCCAATGATAAAGTTAAAAGGTAAATAACAATAGGTACAAAGAGCTTACACATTTTTGACTATTTGGCATATCATTGAACATGTGAAGTTCACACATCAAATTATATAAATTTTATTGTGTTTTCACTGGAGTTCTCTAGTATCGAGACATGTTAAGCAATTCATATTTTATTGTGACTATCATATCATATTTAAGCAATTCCATTTATGAAAGATGATAATTTGATACCAAATATTGAGACATGTTAACAGGGATGGAGCCAGGAATTAGGAATAAGGGGGCCAAAAATTTTTTCTCAAGCTAACAAAGTAATTTAACTAAAGGTTAGGGGGTCATTTGCCTATAGTTGCGTCATAGGCTCAATTTTATAAGGTAAATAGCAAAGCGATTGGGCGTGTTATAGGGGGCCGAGCATTCCTGGCTCCCCTACTGTCTCCGTCTCTGCATGTTAAAGTAATATACAAAACCAAAGCTCTTGGCTAAAGATCTGTTGTGCAAAAGCTTCCTTCTTGCATCTGCATGTGCGCTTCCCTGCCCATAAGGAGCCACACATTGTAACAATTCATCGTGAACATAAATTGCTTACCATTTTCAGTAGGATGTATGAATCTGGGATGGTTGATGAAGTTGTTACCTCTGGATAATGAAAGTGGACAACCCAACTCGGATAAATGATGAATTTTCAAAAAAAGAGAGAAGCAGCGAAAACTTGAAGCGGGAGAAAAATATAAATTGGGAATTTAAGAAGCAAACATATAAAAATTGCCCTTTCAGTAGCTTTTATGATACCCGGGTGTATGCCTTAATTTTAATCACTATTTCAACACCTGTATACTCAAAGTAAACAATTATTTTTTACTTTAAATTGATTTCTTTAAATCGAATGCCCAGTTTGGTATTAAGGGATCAACCTTAGGATGTGAGTTTGGGTTCAAGTAGCCTGTATGGTTTGAAAAATGGTTTAAACTGGGCCTACCAAATCCCAAATACTTGGGCATCTTCAAAACTATACTACGAGATGGGGGTTAGAAAAAAAGATGTGTTTATATGTCTCACATGGCTATTTTTCATCAAATTAAACTTTAAATATTTATGTGAGCCTTCTCTTTTTTATAATATGTAATTTTTTTATTGACACCATCTATGAGAAGTTGAGGTTGTCTTTATTTGCAGGCGCTATCAAATTTAAATTCAAATCAAAATCATAATCCTAAACCCGTCTACAAACCAAACGGCCCTAAATCCTTTTTGTAAAACAATTTGAAACTAGAAAATAGGGGTGAGCATCGGGTCAAGCCCGACCCGAACCGACAAAACCGATCCAAAAACCGAAAAAGAAAAAAATTCAAATCGAGAACCGAACCGAGAAATATATACCAAAACCGAAACCGAACCGAATAACTTGGTTTAGGTCGGTTTTCGGGTTTCAAGCTGAAAAACCCGACAAAAACGGAATTGACCCGAAAAGAACTGAAAATGACAAAAACCAAAATAAATATACAAAATCGAAACCGAACCCGAACCGAATAACTTGGTTTGGGTCAATTTTCGGGTTTCAAGCTGAAAAACCCGACAAAAACCGAATTGACCCGAAACGAACTGAAACCAACAAAAACCAAAATAAATATACAAAATCGAAACCGAACCGAGAAAAATCGGTTCAATTCGGCTTCGGTCGGTTTGTCGGTTCAGGTTTGTTTTCGGATGAATTTGCTCTGCCCTACTAGCAAACATATGTTGCGTTTGTTTCTTCCAAAAACCCGCGAAAAGTCAAAATATTCAAAACCCAAACGAGAATTTCAAATACCCATCCAAAAAACACCCCCTAATCCAACGACCATTAGAGCAAGTGCAGTGGTAACTTAGTCCCTGCGTTAAACCCCAGTTAACACGCGTTAACTCCACGTTAGGCGTTGCACGAGACGGCGCTAACTCCACGTTAACGTGGTGAGTTATGTGGCTAATGGCACGTTAAGGAGCTGAACTTGTAAAAAAAAAAATCACTTCGCCCCCTTTCAAACGTACACAAACGGATACTTTTTAAAAAAATTTACATTTTACCCCCCCCCCCCCCCCCCCCCAAACGTATAGTAACGGCTAGTTGGGTTAAAAAAAACATTTTCCAAAACCTTTTTTCAACCAATATAAATACCCATTTACCACACTTCATTTTCCTACACTTTCACTACTCACTATCTTCTATCCTTCAACTTCTAATATCCAAAAAAAATGTCTCAAGGCAACAACAACGATCCTAACTCGTTAACGAACCTCCTCGGTGGGTGGGGGAACCCATACGCGTGTTCATCATCCAATCCGAATCCGAATCCGAATTGGGAAAATCCAAACATATTCGGTATGTCGAGCAAAAATGAACGACCCAAATCCTACTCGCCAAATTCTCCATGTTTCAACACAATAAACGAGAGTTGATCAACTAATTCCACTTCCACCTCGTGAGCAGTTGGCATATCTAATGTACATCATGCTTCATGTAGTATGCTAAACTTGTCACCTGCCAAGTGCTAACACTACATCCTTACTTTGTGAGGAGCCGGGTGACTATCTGCTACGGGTAGGTTGTCGTTCCTGCATACAGGTCCTGTGAAACTCCTTGTCAAAGTATGCACCATTCTTTTCTAAATACCGTGTAACTTTGTTTTCCAGTTCATGAATGACTACTATTTCGACATGAATTGGCAAAAAAAACTCATACATGCATAATAAATTATGTGACATCCGCCATCCAATAAGATATTAACATTCTAGGAAAAGATATTAACACAGGCAACCTGATTCTTGGCTTCCCACTCTCATTTCTAGTGTTGTCCTCCCCTTTTGATTAATGTCATTCTGGGAGCCAGGGTAAATCGTTTTTGGCTCTTTGAAAACAGCTAACTGATGCTCCTTCTTCATTCCATGTGGGTCAGCATTTGCAGCAAATTCGAGAGCCTTGTACTTCTGGGAGCCAGGGTGTATCTTTTGTAGCCCTTTGGAATTAGCTAACTGATGATCCTTCTTCATTCCAAGTGGCTCAACATGTCTTCAGCATCTTCATCTTCTCTGATAGGCCTGTACTCCCGCGGTTTTCTCTTCTCTTGCATTGAAAGGCAGGCAAGTGCTGCTAAAGCGATTTCATCTTCATCTTCTCCAACACGAGGCATGATTGGAGAGCTGATGGTAAAATGTATATGTCACATAATAAGAAAAGGAGATGCATGTAATAAATAAATATGAGTGAAATAAACTTACAAACCTTTCTAGTTGTTTACTGAGAGAGACACGTGATCCAGATGGAGCGTAAAGATAGCGACAATTGCCATTATTATCGGCAGCAGTAAGGAAATAATCCTGAAGATATGGCTTCTTTCTTGGCCCCTGTAAACCGAAGTTGATAACATCAACAGCTACGTTGGACTCTTTGAACGCCGTTGCACACTCTCCCAAGAATTCCCTCCCCATGAGTACAAGACTGAACTCACACAAAACAAATTAACATTCTAATTAAAATCTTGAAGATATAGACAACTTTATGTATATTAGGCATTTATAAACATACATACCCTCCAGCAAACACAACAAGCCTTCTTTTTGGAAGATCGCTACGGTTAAAATAATGCATAACCCGACGAATGGGTATATGCATCATACCAGTGTATGACAAACCTGAGTCACAACACAAGAGGATATAGAATTAATGAAGTTGATCACTGATATCATAGAAAGAGCAGTCGATGAATATATATTTATAAATTCGTACGTTTCAAGGCAGACGAGATCTCCTCAAGATCGCGAGTAGGTTCATTAATTAAACATGGCGTCTCACCCATTGCTGCTAAGCAAACCGTATTTAGTGGATGAATCTGTAACAGCAACAACAATTTTCGTGTTAAGGAATGTATGAATATACATATATGTACAAAAATTAAAATTACACACTTTTAATTTTTCTTTACAATAGAAGTTAATAGCTTCAGCTTGAGCTCTGATCAAACCCTTTCCCCCGTTGGCGTGGCTCAACCAATCAGAACTGTCGACACAAATTACTGTAACCTGCAAGAAGATTTCAAATTAGATAAAAACATACTTTTTTCTTTGAATTCAATTAAGTGATAAGTGCTAGAAAAATAAAAGATGGATGAGCGTATATACCTCGGCCATTATGATGTCACAGATCTTCAAACATACAATTAACCCTTCACATATGCTGCATTATCAGGACCCATCTATGGGTTCAACATCTCTTTTAATTGCTACTGAATCACAATAAACCAAAGGAACTTTATCCCAGCTAACCTGTTATACCATATATACCATCCATATTTGCAGAAATAACACCCCTCCTCTAACCTACACTATGTTCTCAGCAACATCTGCCTCCACATTTGTCTCCTTCTTTTATTATCAACTCGATCATTCTCAGCCACTATGGAGAATCAATTGCTTTATCCACACACGCCACTGCTTCGAAATGAGCAGATTTGAAGAGACCAACAATGCTGCATCCGAGAGAAAGGTGAGTGATAAGATTGTTGAAGATGATGTCCATCCTGATTTCCAATGAACTGTATGGTCGTATTTCATGTCACCAGATTTCTATCCTGTTAACAAAAACCTCATTTTGGGAATTGAAATTGATTCATAGTTTGTTTGACCATATAAGTCAAGTATAAATAACAACCAGAAATAGTTTGCTATTGTTTGCTTATATTATTATATAGTGTTTGCTTTAATCATCCATGCCTAGTTGCATTGCCCTTTTTATCCAAAAGACTTACTCGTATACAAGATTTATACATTATACATGTACCGTATTAAGAATAGTGACTTTTTTCCTTTTTTTCTTTATTTTTTTTTCGCAAGGGCGTGTTAGAGTTTGACAATCAAATAGCACATAATGCGGAAGCTAGGATCAATGATAACACGTATAAAGATAACTAAAACATAAATAAGAACATACCCGATGCACTTCAATAAACCTTGAACTTGTGTAAAATAGATCAATGATAAACCCCTTACCGTTTTGTTTATCGATCTCTTGATAATTACTATAGTGAGTAATTACCTCGTTCTTGTACACACAAACTATCAACGAATAGAGGTTTATGCAAGTAAACGTAAACACAATTTTGGAACAACCAAAATCAACCCTAAACCCTTGTGGGTTTGTTGCCGATCGGCCAAGAGAGAAAAAGAGACAAGGGAAAACTTTAGGGTTTGTGTGTGTGCACAAAAGATGATTAGGTTTAACCCTTGGCCTTGTTTATATACTAGTTGTAAATCTTGGAGGACAAGAAAGGCATGGGTCGACCCATATGGGCTTGATCGACCGGCCATGCATCCCTCAAAGGGATTCCGGAACTTTCTTGTCTTCCAAATTAAACTCTAGTCCACGTTCTTTCGTTCCTAATAATAGTTAATACTTACGTTTAATAATTAACGATTATTTAGTCTCTCAAGTGTTTATAACTATATATAATCGATACATATAACATATATATATATATATATATATATATATATATATATATATATATATATATATATATATATATATATATATATATATATATATATATATATATATTTACTTTATTCTCGTTTGTAATGTGTGCAATCCCGAGGTCTCGGGTTCGAAACTAGTCATTTACATATTAATATTTATACGTAACTTTTAACAGCTCCCACTCGTATATCTATTAATAGTAAAATGACATTGGTTGGCGTCTTGCAACACTCCAATGCCCCCAGTTCGACCTGAGCTAGATTTCCTGGAAAAACCTTTAATGATTCATCATTATTATTATCCTTTCGCCTCTAATACTACATTAATAAAGATGTGAGGTTCTTTATTAAATTCTGTTTCTCGTCTCTTTATGATTGAACAAAATTATCAAAACATCTGAACGTATTCCAGATAGACTTTGGGCGTGGCCACGCAAACATTTTGTCAACCCTACGAGGGGCCCAGCAGTATTAAACTTCTGAACAAATCAGAAGGAATGAATTCTCTCTTGACTACAAGAATAACCCATGAACTTTGTAAAAATTCTGAAAACAACCCTTATAACTCCCTGTTACGGTGAGCGGTAGATTGCTGATATCGACTGGTTAAATTCTGAGCAAATGCCACATCAGGCCTTGTGCTTTTCACCGCATACATAATAGATCTCACAGCCGAAACATAAGGGACTCTCTTCATGCGTTGTACCTCTTCAGGTGTTGAAGCACAAACTTTCTCGCTCAAGCCATGTTGCTCTTGCATCGGCAAATATCCTTTCTTGGAATTTTGCATATTGAATCTCTTCAATATTTTATCAATGTAAGCACTTTGGCTTAATCCAATTAATCGCTGAGATCTATCTCTATATATCTTGATTCCTAGAATAAATGCAGCTTCCCCTAAATCTTTCATAGAAAAACAACTTCTAAGATATGCCTTAACCTTTTGCAAACTCAGAATGTCATTTCCCATGATTAATATGTCATCGACATACAATATAAGGAAAATTACATTACTTCCACTAGCTTTGTGATATACACATGGCTCATCAAGATTTTGAGTGAATCCATACTTCTTAATTTCACTATCAAATCTCTTATTCCATTGTCGTGATGCTTGCTTCAATCCATAAATGGATCTTTTAAGCTTGCATACACGATCTGGGAATTCTGGATTCACAAACCCCTCAGGCTGCGCCATATAGATGTCTTCATCTAGGCTACCATTTAAGAAGGCGGTTTTGACATCCATTTGCCAAATCTCATAGTCATAGTAAGCGGCTATGGCTATAAGAATCCTAATAGCCCTTATGTTAGCTACAGGAGAAAAGGTCTCCTCATAGTCAACACCAAAAGTTTGAGTATAACCTTTAGCTACCAAACGGGCCTTATAGGTGTGCACAATGCCATCCATATCAGTCTTTTTCTTGAAGAGTCATTTACTCCCAACTAGCTTGGCACCCAGAGGTAGGTCTACTTCTTCCCAGACTTCATTGTGTTTCATGGATTGCATTTCCCCATTCATAGCTCCCTGCTATTTTTCCTTTTCAGGACTATTCATAGCAGCTTTATAACTTGTAGGTTCATCAAGTTCCCCTATCAAGTTGTCATCACACTCCATGTTGAGACATATACGTGTAGGAGCCTTCACAGATTTAGAAGACCTGCGAACGGGAACCACTTCAACTTCAGGTGGAGGACCTAAACTTTCAGGTTCTTCAAGAAGTTGGCTAGTGTTTTCAGAAGGTGTTACATCTTCGTGATCGTCTTCCAGATCATATACTCTCCCACTGAATTCTTGAGATATGAGCTCCTTTTCTAAGAAGTCTCCATACCTTGCAACAAAAACTTTGTTTTCAGTTGGGTAATAAAAGTAGTATCCCATAGTTTCCTTAGGGTATCCTATGAAGATGCACTTTACAGATCTTTGTTGGAGTTTGTCTACTGAGTCACGTTTAACATACGCCTCACAACCCCAGACCTTTAGATAAGACAAGTTAGGAGCTTTTTCAGTCCATAACTCATATGGAGTCTTATCAACCTTCTTTGTTGGAACCATATTTAAAACGCGAACTGCAGATTCCAAGGCATAATCCCAAAACGAGTAAGGAAGAGTTGTTAGATTAAACATAGATCGTATCATGTCTTGCAATGTACGATTCCTTCTTTCAGATACACCATATTGTTGTGGAGTATATGGAGAAGTAAGGTGCTGGACAATTCCCTCCTTTGCTAAGTAATCTATAAACTCTTGACTCAGGTATTCACCACCTCTATCGGATCGAAGAGCTTTAATCTTCTTTCCTAGTTGCAAGTCTACTTCTGCTTTAAACACTTTGAATGTTTCAAATACCTCATGTTTATGTTTAAGTAAATAAACATAACCATAACGGCTGTAATCATCCGTAAATGTTAAGAAGTACTAGCACCTCTCCTTGACACATGTCTAAGTGGTCCACACACATCTGTGTGAATAAGACCAAGTAGATCATTAGCCCTTTCAATCCTATTTTTAAAGGGTTTCTTAGTCATCTTCCCAGCAATGCAAGATTCGCACTTATCAAATGATTCATCATTGATCTTTTCTAAAAGCCCATCATGTTGCAGCTTTTTCATGCGATCTTTGCCAATGTGAGCAAGTCGACAATGACAAAGATAAGACGAATCCATACTTTTCTTGATTCTCTTATTGTTGATGCTATACATTGAATTATTTTTAATAAAAGCATTATCATTATTATTCATATCAATTTCAAAGACACCATTCACAACAATAGCATTAAAATAAAAAACACCATTTAAAGAAACTGAAATTCCATTGCTAGAAATAGTATGCTTAAAACCAAGGTTCAACAAACATGAAAATGAAATTACACCTCTAACAATTGACGGTGCATAATGACAATTATTTAAAGATAGTACTAGGCCCGAAGGCAACACTAAATCATAAACTCCTATAGCTTCAACTCCTGCATGCGCTCCGTTACCAACGTGCAAGAATTGTTGTCCATAGGCCAGCTTTCTCTCAACTCTGAACCCCTGCAAGGTATTGCAAGTATGAATGCCACATCCCGTATCATATACCCATGAATTCAATTTAGGAGTAAGAGTGAATAATTCAATCATAAAGAACGCACCTGATGAGCTGGGGTTACCAGCTTCATTCCCCTGCTTCTTGAGTCGCAAGTCATGAATGTAGAGAGGGCAATTGCGCTTCCAATGGCCCTTTTCATGACAATGGTGACATGCCTGATCCTTCTTGTTTGGTGGATTCACCTTTTTCTGCTTAGGCTGATGTTTCTTCATCTTGGGTTCAGGTTGATAGGCCATGACCTGCTTGCCTTTGTTACCTTTCCCTTTGCCTTTGTTCACATGCGATTTCTTCTGGATTCTCCCACCATGAATTGCCAACACTTGCGGGGTAGGAGCCTTGACCTTGGCTGGTAGACTTTTCTCATAATCAACAAGCAATGCGAGTAATTCTGAGACTGTCTTCCCCGAGCAGTGCATGTTGAAATTATGCACAAAACCAGCAAAGTCCTTGTTAAGGGCCCTGTTGATCAAGTGCACTTGCACATTCTCAGGGTAACCAAATCCAATTCTATGAAGCTGGTAAAAAGATTCCTTCATCTAAATCACATAATCTTCAACTGGTTTACCATCACCATGCTTGCAGTTGTGTAGCTTGTCCAGTTCATCATACAATTCAACTGCAGGAGGTTTCTCATAAGACTGCTGAAGTACTTCAAGCACATCTTTTGAGAAAAAGTACTCAAACTTCTTTTGTAACTGAGCACTCATGCTAGTGAGCATTAAACAAGCAACCTCATTAAACTTAGCATGTTTCTCCCTCCAAGCCGCCTTAACTGCTTCTGATTCAGTAGCAGCAGGCTCAGCTGGGCATTCATCGGTCAAGTAATTCATCTTACCGGTCGACCTCAAGACAATTCTAAGCGAGCGGTACCAATCATTGAAATTCTTTCCAGTCAGTTTTTCTCTCTCAAGATGACTCTTGAAAGCAGAAATCACAGATGGGGTATCGGGTTGAGCCATATCTACAGATAAAAGTTCAAACATTAATATTTTCGATAATAAATATCTTCAAGAAAATAAAATACCCATTAGCTATATTCATATAACCACCAAAATTTTCTTGAAAACCTAGGACCTAACTTTACATAGTTCCACCACATCAGTTGATCTGCTAGTGGTGAAAGTACAAAAGATAGTAATCTGTCGAACAATAATTGGCAAACAAGATTTCCAATTCCTAGATAATTATGGGAATTACATCAAATTGATTCATCAATTTGCCTTGTAAGCATGTTTCATCTCATCTCATGCCTTAAGTTCTAGGTCTCACGCACAACTTAATTAAGTCGTCTACCTTAGAAACTATAAAATTACAATTATGGTCTCACGCGTTAAAAGAATTTTACCTTGTTATCAATGTTGCAAAAATCGGAAAAATCGCCCGATTAATCGCCGATTCCAAGGTAATCGGCCATAGACCTTGGCGATTTAGGCTAATCGGCTAAAAAAATCGGTCTGGGAAAAAAATCGGCCAAAAATCGGCCGAATCGGTCAGAAATCGGCCAAATCGGTCAAAAATCGGCCGAATCGGCCAAAAATCGGCCGAATCGGCCGAATCAGTCAAATTTAAAAAAATAAAAATTTAGGCATTTTACTTAATTTGGGGATCGTTTATTTCACTTATAACGCATAATGGGCCTCATAATCAGAATTGAAGCCTTTTATTGAGGTTTGAAAACATAGAAGGCTTGAATCAGTTAAGATCTTTAGTTTGCTCTCCAGAAATTCTCAAAACATGCAGGAAATGCCAAACCGATTAATCACCGATTAATCACCGCTTTGACCGATTACAAGCTGCAGGGTGGTCGACCGCCCGGCTACCGATTCACGATTTTTGCAACATTGCTTGTTATAGTAATTTAGCCTAGGTCTCACGTTTACTAAATTAAAATTCCAAGTGTTCCTTATAGATAGATGGCATGTAACTTAAATTATAAGGGTATTCAATTTTGATGTGTAAATCAAAAAATGTATAAAGATGCATGCACTCATCTTTATAGCATAATTTTTCAAAACCTTTTTATTACCAATTCGTGAAATTAATACACAAAGTTTTACTTGAGGTTTAAAAACCCTAAGATGACTTTCTACAATTATGATTTTAAAATTAATTCGTTTAAGACATATTCAAGATTGTGATAACCAAGGCAGACTCTAAGGCTCTTTTCTAAGCCTTCAAATCACGGTTATGAATATCGTCTTAAAGGACTTAATTTTAAAAGCATATTTGTACAAGTTTATGGATTCAATCTCAAAATTATGTAATAAAGATTCAATCTTTATTACTTTAGGGTTTCACCATTATTTGTCTATATTATTTTCTTTTATAGAATCACCCTTTTTTATTGCTTACATTAAGTCAAACAATTAAGAAAACAATAAAAACAAGTAATTAAAAGAAAAATAAACAACTAATAATAATAACGTGAAACAATTAGCCACATGCAAACCTTGTTAAAAAGATCCTAATAAAATCAATTCTAGGTATAATAACGCATGTAATCAATTAAGGCCTTCTCCTCTTAATGGAGGAGAGTCACATACATTGACGAATCAATTGCGTAGGCCAAAATCAATATACACACCACATAGCATATAAATTGATTTTTAATATATATATTAATTGGAGTCTTCCCCAGTTTTAGATCTATTTAAAACATGTGACAAATAAATAAAACAATCAAGATCCATGACTAACATGCATGTTTCGTCATGGATTAAACCTAACAATTAGCACATAGGTCACAAGTATGTTCACATAACCGGTTAAAGACCTAGGGTTTCTATATGATTACAATTTAATCAAGAAAACCACAAACATTAGGGTTTTAAGTGGGAATCGACCCCCCCCCCCCCCCAAATTAGGGTTAGGGTTTAAATTTTATTAAAAAAAATTAAAGAAAAAACCCTAGAAAAAACATGTATCTAAAACAATTAAAGATCCGATTTTTATTACGTTTTAGTAATCAATTACATGTTATCCATGGCTCGTGATGCCACTGTTAGAGTTTGACAATCAAATAGCACATAATGCGGAAGCTAGGATCAATGATAACACGTATAAAGATAACTAAAACATAAATAAGAACATACCCGATGCACTTCAATAAACCTTGAACTTGTGTAAAATAGATCAATGATAAACCCCTTACCGTTTTGTTTATCGATCTCTTGATAATTACTATAGTGAGTAATTACCTCGTTCTTGTACACACAAACTACCAACGAATAAAGATTTATGCAAGGAAACGTAAACACAATTTTGGAACAACCAAAATCGACCCTAAACCCTTGTGGGTTTGTTGCCGATCGGCCAAGAGAGAAAAAAGAGACAAGGGAAAACTTTAGGGTTTGTGTGTGTGCACAAAAGATGATTAGGTTTAACCCTTGGCCTTGTATATATACTAGTTGTAAATCTTGGAGGACAAGAAAGGCATGGGTCGACCCATATGGGCTTGATCGACCGGCCATGCATCCCTCAAAGGGATTCCGGAACTTTCTTGTCTTCCAAATTACACTCTAGTCCACGTTCTTTCGTTCCTAATAATAGTTAATACTTACGTTTAATAATTAATGATTATTTAGTCCCTCAAGTGTTTATAAATATATATAATTGATACATATAACATATATATATATATATATATATATATATATATATATATATATATATATATATATATATATATATATATATATATATATATATATATATATATATATACTTTATTCTCGTTTGTAATGTGTGCAATCCCGAGGTCTCGGGTTCGAAACTAGAAATTTACATATTAATATTTATACGTAACTTTTAACAGGGCGATCATTGTTCTAGCTTTAATCGTGATCAACCTTTTGACTCCTTTTACTTAAGAATATACATTTATCTATTACTCTCTTCTATCAGGTTTTGCTGTTGAGGAGTATTTACTTTTATGTATATTACTAACCTGCAACGATATGTTGGTACATCAAATAAACACTTTCCATCAGATCAAGTTAAGAGGACCTGATAAGATAAAAACATAAGCGAACCCATGGTTGTTCTGTGTATGGATACAGTTATGATATACAACCTATATTGGCCAACTCAGAATGAAACTTAATATGGTACCGGTTCTTACACCCCAGCAAATAACAAAATAGCCCATTATTAATACTTGCAAAATGACACCAGGCTAGGAGTTTTACACATTTCATGCAAGTTCTTGCAACTTACATAGGTATTACTAGAAGTACACATAATCCAGACTTTTCACAAAATCATCGAGATAAAAAGACATATCTAACAAATTTGGGGAGCAAGAATTACGCTCTGGTGATAACATTGTATACCAAACCGGTAGTATCACAGTTTTTACAAACCTCTCATGCAATTTGGCGAAAAGAAAGGTTCCAAAATGCACTTTGACATTATATTTATTCTTGAGCCAATGGCTCTTCTACAAAGGTCCTGAAAGTGAAAATTTATTTCTGTAAGATGGTAAGGGGAAGCGGTTTCAATCCCATGACCTCAAAATTACCTCATTTTTGTCA
The DNA here is from genome assembly GCA_030686995.1 of Artemisia argyi. Classification (NCBI taxonomy): domain Eukaryota; kingdom Viridiplantae; phylum Streptophyta; class Magnoliopsida; order Asterales; family Asteraceae; genus Artemisia; species Artemisia argyi. The sequence continues at coordinate 10,634 of JARVZY010006713.1, read as the reverse complement.
ACAAAACTTTATCTTTTTCTTGGTTTGTTCACAGGTCTAAAACCTTTTGACTCTTGTGGCTTAGTTGGATAAATAACCCTATCTCTGCTTGTATTAAATCTTTTTATTATGTTTCTTCTTTAAGCTTCTTTCTGGTTATCAATAAAATTCCCGTTAAAAAAAATGCGTATGCTGGACTGGTAGGGGAATGACTTCGCACAAGTAACATCCAACGCAAAGTTGTACGATACAAAAGAAACACACATTAGATCTTCCTTCAAATGCTCACTCTACACTCCATAGTTGCCTTCACAGTATGCTTCAAGTAGGCTGGCCTCAAGATGTTATCCTTGTTCCTAAATTAATGGCACAAACTTTTGACAAAACGAGTCATATGATCTTTAACACCAGTTCACTAATGAACTAAGCTCTCACCTGGGAGACCACCAGAGATTGCTAAACGAATATATGAGTATAATTTGAATATAATAATCAACCAATCAGAGTGGCGCAGCGGAAGCGTGGTGGGCCCATAACCCACAGGTCACAGGATCGAAACCTGTCTCTGATATATTTCTTTTTTTGTTTTCACACCCCTCGTACAAAAGTGTAGTTTGTTTCTTGACCCACTACTCTATCAAACAAGTCTTTGCAGCATTTGAAGTTTTGATCTTGGAGGTAAATAACTGGAATAATTACGATGATAAACCTATAGAACTTGGAATAATATATTGCAACCTTTTGTTGTTTTATTTCAGATTTTGAAAGCACAATAATGAATAACCTCTATCAATTGCATTAGATTTGATTGTCACTCTATTTATGACAACATTGAGCACAACTCTTAGATAGCCTTCAAAGGTCATGTGTAATACATATCAGTATATGACTAACTGTATACTTCGTACTTCGTCATACTCTAAAGGTCATAAATCTTTGTGGTTTTCCATTTGCTTCTATTTACCTACTCAATCGCTTGTATAAGTTCTCTCGAGTGAGCTAACTTGTGAAAAATCTAACAATTTTCATCACTTGTGAATTGCACGAACCGAGTACGTTAGCCTCCAACTTCCAATTTTGGATTCAAAACCCAATATAGATACAACCCGCAACACTGGCTCACATGTTGATTTTGGTACCAAATTTGCGGAATATTATGCATGTTTTGAACATGATTTTGTTATAAGTTATGAAAGAACAGTAATATTAATTTTCTTGTATTGCTATGACTCTTTGACACACATCATGTTATGTAAAGTTTATCGTTATTGTAATACACCACACAGAAAATGACCCATCTAAAATTCAACTGCGTAGAATATACTATCATGTAAGACTAGTAGTAAAGGTGACCAGAATGTCCTATCATCTTAGCGCCGCCTCAGTTTCTCTTTAAGACCAAATACATGATCAAATGCCTGTAATGGTGACCTTATGGGTGACCTAACATTTTTTTTTTTTAAATTATAATTTTATTGTGGAATTCCTACGGCCCAACATCTCACCAAGTCCAACATATAAGCCCAACTGAGGTTCCATTCTAAAACCAATTGGTGATAGAAGGAGTAGCCCACCAAGCTTATATGTTAACATTGAGATTATAGTTCTACCGATGTGGGATTGGGTTTGTACACCCAACAATCCTCCCCTCAAAACCCAAATCACCATGGGCCTCCCCTTCGACTATAGCCATGATCCCACCTTTTTCATACCGCCGACCTTTACCATCGGAACACACCGCCTTTTACCGGTTTCCTTTCGGTACAAGGTTTACCGGGATCCACTAATACCGTCGAACCGGGGTCTAATCGAGGGAACACCATCCACATCATCACTGGGCCGAACCTGTCTTTGATACCACTTGTAGAGATTCTTCTTTTCTGTTGATATATATAAACTGCTGGTGTGTGGTTGCTTCAAGATCGTAGTCATTCCGTGCTAGTAACTAGGATTGCTACTATCTTTAGCTTAGCTCCTGACTCAATCAAGAGTCTCTTTAGTCAAATAGCCTCCTTTGCAGCCTCCGTAAGTGTCATATACGCCGCTTCAGTTGTTGACAAAGCCTCTATGTGCAGCATCATAGCTTCCGAGCTTCCTGCACATCCTTGTATCATAAACCCGTACCTTGTGCTTGATCTACCCATGACAGTGATCGATCTACCCATAGTGTAGTCAAAATCCACAAAAACCTGTACGTTTGTCTGTAATCCACGATCGAACCTATCCAACATACCCACATCAACAGATGCTATGTCAGGTCTCGTGCAGACCATCTGATACTCCCGGCTTCCATCCACATATGTATATGACAACTTACCATTCTTTTCCACATCACAGTCCCCTGATAGACTACCCTCCAACGACAGTATGGAGTGTCCCTCCAACAAAGTTTGTACCAACTTTCCGTTGTGAACCCTGGACTGTGACCCGCTCAGAGTATTACCACTCTGATTCCTGATGATCTCCATACCAAGTATATTTCCTTTTGCTTTATCCAGCAATCCCTTGGTAACCCAGATCTCAGCCTTGCATTCGCAAGAAAAAATCATACCATCTATATAGAGAAATAGATGTATGAACATACCTGGTGTATACTTCCAGTAATAGTTGTGGCTGTCGTCACTACTTTTCCTGCAACCGTTGCTGAGCGCACACACATCTGACTAAGTACCCATTTCTTCTTTCAATGCAGTATTCCACTTGGAAATTACCTCACAAGCAACTGTATTATTGAAAGTCAATGACTCATGTGCGTATATCTTTTCCACTGCAGCAACTGCAAAAGCAGCCTCATTACTGTTTTCTCTATACCTGTATAGTTCCCGTGTTGAGTGTTGCTCCCTATCACGTGCTGAATGATAGTCTATTAAATCCTGAGTTTGTACTTCTTGTGAACCAGCTACCTGACCGACATTCCCCTGAGGTTCCACCTCAAATGTATGATCCCCAAGCGGTTCCACCTCAAACTCAACTCCCTGCAACACATGCACTGAACCTGTACCTACACCAGAACCAATGAAAGTTTTCTTGTATCCCACACTCTCATTGAAACCCATATTCCTGTAAAGCACTCCCTTTGAAGTAACGTCATCTAACCTCCAAAGCTTGTTACCCACTATAACTTCACGGTATCCCAGGAATATGCACTTGACCTTAACCGGTTCAAGCATCCCTTGCTTATTACTAGCAAGCAGTCCGTGTTTATCTTTCCTTCAAGTTGTTTAACCTCCAACTTTCTTTGATCCACTGCAGCATGATCGTTACTCTCCTGAATTACCTCAGTTTCACAATTTTCCTGAGCTCCCTGCAGTTCCACCTCAAACCAAACACGCTTTTGAACATGTACTCCATGGACCCTTGTTTTAACACCAAGACCAAGTTGCTTGAACCCAACTTGTTTTGAACCTCCATGTTTTTGTACAATATTCACATCGAGCTTTTCGATATTTAATCTAGTATTCATACTAGCTCTTCTTTAACCTTGCTACAAACCTTGTTAAGTTGCTTTTTAACCAACTTTACCAACAAGTCTCGCAAGCCGTGTGCTAAATCCGATTTCTTGTAGTAATAGATCTACTAACCTTTAGAAAAACCCTAAAGCTTCGATCTTTCCACCTCAAGTCTACAACCTTGATATACCTTGTACTCCAAGTTTTCTTGAATCCCAAGACAAAGCTAAACCTTACTTGCCTTCCAAGAACCACCAAGACTTGAATTCCAAGAAATCGAAAACTTGAAGTTGAAACTTCTTGCAAAACCTTGTCACCTTTGAAGCTCAAAACCGAAACTTCAAGAACCTTGTGACAAAAGAAAACGATTTCCTATAACCCTAGGAGATTCGATCCACCTCCTTGCAAGACAACTTCAAGAACCTTGTTGCCCAAGTAATCTTGACTCGAAAACCTAGAAATCACCATTTCCATCAAATTTCTCGATCTCAAACTTGGCTCCCGTCATTCTTTAATCCCTTTATTAATTTGCTAAACCTTGTGAAAAAACCTCACAATCACAGACTAATAAAGTCCCTTGTGCAATACCTCTTAATTAATATAACCTTTTGTTTTATAAATAATAAACAAAAAAAAACAAATTGAATTTTATTTTTAAAATATTGGATCCCACCAATATTTATAAAAACAAAACACAAAGTCTCCTTTTTGACTTTTATCAAAAACCTCTGGTCTCTTCCTTCTCCCTTTGTACGAACAAACAAAAAACCAGATCTAAACCAATCCTCTTTGTTTATCACGTCAAAGAAAAAACCATCAGAAAACCTTTGTCGATCTTCAATACAACCGAAAACCAACAAACCCTTAGATCTTCTACACCTTGTCACAAACCCGGACAATCGAAGACCCAAGAACCCTTTAACCGTCGATACCCTGCCGCTCCTTGACGTCCGCGAACCCGAACACCAAGAACCCTTGTTGTTGACTAACGAACAACAAGTAAACCCTTCTTGATCGATCCTAGATAACCAGCAAACTCCGCGACCTGAGCTCTTGATACCACTTGTTGATATTGTCGATCAACAATCCTAGTTACTAGCACGGAATGACTACGATCTTGAAGCAACCACACACCAGCAGTTTATATATATCGACAGAAAAGAAGAACGATGCACAAGTAAGTATCCCTAATCGACTATTGATAAGTATTGAAAGAATGCGTACAATGACCCCTCCCCCTCACCTCTTTATTATAGAGATGAGGGGGAAGAAAACCAACTCTAAACTGAGTTGTAGTCGGCTGCTACAAAGAAGAAAACCAAAAAACCGAATGCTAGGACTCAACAGATCATATATGCCATATAAATAGCATGTGAACCGACCTATAATCCTACATTGACTAAACTAACACTAAGCCCTTTATAAATTTGACTAATTTGCATACTAATCCTAAGAATTTAAAAAAAAAAAAAAAAAAAAAAAAAAAAAAAAAAAAAAAAAACCCTTACAAATAAAATAAAAAAATATTGCAATAACAATTAAAAACTTAAACTAATAGTCTAAACTATATTTCTTCCTTCTCAATGTATGTTAGTACTTCCGTCCATAACCCGGCAACCTTTTTAGCATTTCCTTCAATGCTATTCTCGAACACGTTTATCGAAGCTTTACACAAGGTTATCTCTTCCTGAGGGCTCCATGGTTCAGAGGTTTCCTTCTCCGTCCTCTTAGATTGTTGACGTCTTTTTATAGTCTTCCTTTTGGCGAGAGACTCGTCTTCAACGGGTTCGGATAGACCAACCGAACCTTGGGTCATAGAATAATCTTGACTACCAAAAAATTGATCCATATCATCAAGATTATGGGCGTTAACAGGAGAAAATCGTTGAGAACTTTAACCTTGGTCCGTCGGTGGTGACATTTCTGGACGATAATATTGAGATAGTTGTTGTTGTTGGTACAACGGTTGCTAATATATATGGAGGTTGGAAACGATAATTTTGTTGTTGTTGTTTACTTTAATTTTCATCCTTTATTTGGTTTGCTGAACAGCTTTTCACAATGGTCATACCTTGGGTTTCATTATAGTATCTATCTCCATATCGTGTAATAGCTTTTGCAAACCTTAGAACTTTTTGCTGTTAACCTTTTGCGTTCGATTTCACACATAGTAAGTTTGGGATGTTATGTCCTTCACCTGAACGAGGAGCAAAGGCCGTAAAATGTCTTTGGGATTGTCAGCAACTCTTTCATTATTTTGTTTAGCATTAGCTATAAGAAGACTGAAACTATCAAATAAACTAGCTCCTACATGCAGAGATTGCTAAACGAATATATGAGTATAATTTGAATATAATAATCAACCAATCAGAGTGGCGCAGCGGAAGCGTGGTGGGCCCATAACCCACTGGTCACAGGATCGAAACCTGTCTCTGATATATATATTTTTTTGTTTCCACAACTTACCCCCTCGTACAAAAGTGTTGTTTGTTTCTTAACCATGGAGAGTTGGAGGTAGATCACCGGAATAATTTCGATAATAAACCAATAGAACTTGGAATAATGTATTGCAGCCTTTTATAGTTGTTTTTTGAAAGCACTATAGAACTGGAATAATTTTGGTTATAAACCTATAGAATTTCTATAACTGGAATAACTAGTGATTAGGAGGATTAGGTTCTCCTATAGAATGTAAATCGATAGCATAATGAGATCCGTTAAGCTGTAGATCTAGTTAGGTGTTTATTGTTGTTTGTTCGGTTATAAGGAGAGCTTAAACCATAGATCAAGTTGTGGACGGATACTAGTAGACCACCAATTTAGACTTATAAGAGCGTCAAATGTCTCATCTGATACCGATGTTGGACGGGTTTAAAGTTTACACCAGTTGCATGTCTTTTAGTACGAGAAAAACCTAGTTTATTTGGCAAGCATACAAGAAATGAGCAACAATTATATGTTTATTCTTGTTGGTCATAGACTCATAGCTTTAGTCCTTAAAAAACATAATGAACTAAGTTAGGAGAATCCTTCTGCATTTTTTTCTACGAAAATTTCTATTCAGAAGTGTACGACTGTACAAGGGAGTGTAAACTGAACCCAACAGACCACATGCTTATGCACTTTGGTTTCAAGTAATTGTGTCTATTCATTGCTCAAATGGAGGTATATATGGATCAGACTAGATGGAAGAAGTTAGCTAGCCATGATCAAGATCAACATCCTTTGAATGGTGTTTGATCAAAGAGAGACTTCCGACGCATTCATACCCATATTCACGTGGTATCGATCTTCACTCCTTGTTGTGCCCGGTTTGTGATGACAACATACAATGTGCTCAACACTTATTTATGCACTTCAACTTGGTTTCTGAATCACGAGGTTTGGTTTTTTAATGGTGGAAACTGTATAATCAGCCGAATACCAGTATGGACCTGATCACATGAGCTGTACAACAAACCTACCCACATTGAATAAAATCTATCTGAATCAGGTTACTGAATTCTAACTACTTTTCGTGTAATTTGGTGCTACCATAACAAGTTTTGTTTCGACGAAAAGCCACCACGGAAAGATACCCTCATGGATGTCAACAAAACTTTATCTTTTTCTTGGTTTGTTCACAGGTCTAAAACCTTCTAACTCTTGTGGCTTAGTTGGATAAATAACCCTATCTCTGCTTGTATTAAATCTTTTGATTATGTTTCTTCTTTAAGCTTCTTTCTGGTTATCAATAAAATTCCCGTTAAAAAAATGCGTATGCTGGACTGGTAGGGGAATGACTTCGCACAAGTAACATCCAACGCAAAGTTGCACGATACAAAAAGAAACACACATTAGATCTTCCTTTCAAATGCTCACTCTACACTCCATAGTTGCCTTCACAGTATGCTTCAAGTAGGCTGGCCTCAAGATGTTATCCTTGTTCCTAAATTAATGGCACAAACTTTTGACAAAACGAGTCATATGATCTTTAACACCAGTTCACTAATGAACTAAGCTCTCACCTGGGAGACCACCAGAGATTGCTAAACGAATATATGAGTATAATTTGAATATAATAATCAACCAATCAGAGTGGCGCAGCGGAAGCGTGGTTGGCCCATAACCCACAGGTCACAGGATCGAAACCTGTCTCTGATATATTTCTTTTTTTGTTTTCACACCCCTCGTACAAAAGTGTAGTTTGTTTCTTGACCCACTACTCTATCAAACAAGTCTTTGCAGCATTTGAAGCTTTGATCTTGGAGGTAAATAACTGGAATAATTACGATGATAAACCTATAGAACTTGGAATAATATATTGCAACCTTTTGTTGTTTTATTTCAGATTTTGAAAGCACAATAATGAATAACCTCTAACAATTGCATTAGATTAGATTGTCACTCTATTTATGACAACATTGAGCACAACTCTTAGATAGCCTTCAAAGGTCATGTGTAATACATATGAGTATATGACTAACTGTATACTTCATACTTCGTCATACTCTAAAGGTCATAAATCTTTGTGGTTTTCCATTTGCTTCTATTTACCTACTCAATCGCTTGTATAAGTTCTCTCGAGTGAGCTAACTTGTGACAAATCTAACAATTTTCATCACTTGTGAATTGCACGAACCGAGTACGTTAGCCTCCAACTTCCAATTTTGGATTCAAAACCCAATATAGATACAACCCGCAACACTGGCTCACATGTTGATTTTGGTACCAAATTTGCGGTATATTACGCATGTTTTGAACATGATTTTGTTATAAGTTATGAAAGAACAGTAATATTAATTTTCTTGTATTGCTATGACTCTTTGACACACATCATGTTATGTAAAGTTTATCGTTATTGTAATACACCACACAGAAAATGACCCATCTAAAATTCAACTGCGTAGAATATACTATCATGTAAGACTAGTAGTAAAGGTGACCAGAATGTCCTATCATCTTAGCGCCGCCTTAGTTTCTCTTTAAGGCCAAATACATGATCAAATGCCCGTAATGGTGACCTTATGGGTGACGTAACATTTTTTTTTTCAAATTAAAATTTTATTAAAAAAAAAAAAAAAAAAAAAAAAAAAAAAAAAAAAAAAAAAACATTACAAATAAAATAAAAAGTATTGCAATAACAATAAAAACTTAAACTAATAGTCTAAACTATATTTCTTCCTTCTCAATGTATGTTAGTACTTCCATCCATAACCCGGCAACCTTTTTAGCATTTCCTTCAATGCTATTCTCGAACACGTTTATCGATGCTTTACACAAGGTTATCTCTTCCTGAGGGTTCCATGGTTCAGAGGTTTCCTTCTCCGTCCTCTTAGATTGTTGACGTCTTTTTATAGTCTTCCTTTTGGCGAGAGACTCGTCTTCAACGGGTTCGGATAGACCAACCGAACCTTGGGTCATAGAATAATCTTGACTACCAAAAAATTGATCCATATCATCAAGATTATGGGTCTTAACAGGAGAAAATCGTTGAGAACTTTAACCTTGGTCCGTCGGTGGTGACATTTCTAGACGATAATATTGAGTTAGTTGTTGTTGTTGGTACAACGGTTGCTAATATATATGGAGGTTGGAAACGATAATTTTGTTGTTGTTGTTTACTTTAATTTTCATCCTTTATTTGGTTTACTGAACAGCTTTTGACAATGGTCATACCTTGGGTTTCTTTTTAGTATCTCCCTCCATATCGTGTAATAGCTTTTGCAAACCTTAGAACTTTTTGCTGTTAACCTTTTGCGTTCGACTTCACACATAGTAAGTTTGGGATGTTATGTCCTTCACCTGAACGAGGAGCAAAGACCGTAAAATGTCTTTGGAATTGTCAGCAACTCTTTCATTATTTTGTTTAGCATTAGCTATAAGAAGACTGAAACTATCAAATAAACTAGCTCCTCCTACATGCAGAGATTGCTAAACGAATATATGAGTATAATTTGAATATAATAATCAACCAATCAGAGTGGCGCAGCGGAAGCGTGGTGGGCCCATAACCCACAGGTCACAGGATCGAAACCTGTCTCTGATATATTTATTTTTTTGTTTCCACAACTTACCCCCTCGTACAAAAGTGTTGTTTGTTTCTTAACCATGGAGAGTTGGAGGTAGATAACCGGAATAATTTCGATAATAAACCTATAGAACTTGGCAACTACTTGGAATAATGTATTGCAGCCTTTTATAGTTGTTTTTTGAAAGCACTATAGAACTGGAATAATTTTGGTTATAAACCTATAGAATTTCGATAACTGGAATAACTCGTGATTAGGAGGATTAGGTTCTCCTATAGAATGTAAATCGATAGCATAATGTGATCCGTTAAGCTGTAGATCTAGTTAGGTGTTTATTGTTGTTTGTTCGGTTATCAGGAGAGCTTAAACGATAGATCAAGTTGTGGACGGATACTAGTAGACCACCAATTTAGACTTGTAAGAGCGTCAAATTTCTCATCTGATACCGATGTTGGACGGGTTTAAAGTTTACACCAGTTGCATGTCTTTTAGTACGAGAAAAACCTAGTTTATTTGGCAAGCATACAAGAAATGAGCAACAATTATATGTTTATTCTTGTTGGTCATAGACTCATAGCTTTAGTCCTTAAAAAACATAATGAACTAACTTAGGAGAATCCTTCTGCATTTTTTTTCTACGAAAATTTCTATTCAGAAGTGTACGACTGTACAAGGGAGTGTAAACTGAACCCAACAGACCACATGCTTATGCACTTTGGTTTCAAGTGATTGTGTCTATTCATTGCTCAAATGGAGGTATATATGGATCAGACTAGATGGAAGAAGTTAGCTAGCCCTGATCAAGATCAACATCCTTTGAATGGTGTTTGATCAAAGAGAGACTTCCGACGCATTATATTCTAACCCATATTCACGTGGTATCGATCTTCACTCCTTGTTGTGCCCGGTTTGTGATGACAACATACAATGTGCTCAACACTTATTTATGCACTTCAATTTGGTTTCTGAATCATGAGGTTTGGTTTTTTTAATGGTGGAAACTGTATAATCAGCCGAATACCAGTATGGACCTGATCACATGAGCTGTACAACACTTATTTTCGTGTAATTTGGTGCTACCGTAACAAGTTTTGTTTCGACGAAAAGCCACCACGGAAAGATACCCTCATGGATGTCAACAAAACTTTATCTTTTTCTTGGTTTGTTCACAGGTCTAAAACCTTTTAACCCTTGT
>JARVZY010006712.1:12500-25578 GCA_030686995.1 Artemisia argyi | reverse complement strand
AATTGGCAGTTCCTATTCTAATCAATATGAAATAGACTCTTAATCTTATAAAAAGAAGAAGTATTCTTCTTTCTAAATTCTAAAAATAAAAAATAAATATATATAAGATTTTTTATTTGATTTTTTTTAGTATATTTTCATTCAGATTTTGGTGGTGGGGAGTCTTCTTTTCCCCATCGACTTTTAAAAGAATAAATAATGAAAAAATTTTATATTTATCAGGAAGGGCAGATAGAATATTTTTAGTTCAAATTAATTAATTGTTCAAACTAATCCATTCCGTGTTAAAGATTTTTGGATAACTTTCTGACTTCTTAATTTATTATATATACTATATTTAATTTATTTTCCATATATATCCAATTTTCAGCCCAATGAAAAATCCAATAAAAGAACTTAATTGTTGAGATATTATTATATGTGCAAGTGGCAATTTGGAGTAATCCAAAATAGACATATTTTAGATTCATTGATAAAATTTAGTTTGTGTTTCAAATTGAATTTATTAAATCAGATAAACCAGAAATAATGACAATAAAAGAAAAAAGTTTTTGAGTCTATCGAAGAATTCTATCGTTGCAAGAGTCGTATTTTAGAATCGGCTAAACTACGTCAAAGCCCTAAAACCAGACACCTTAAAGAAACTACTGAACCTTTAAATTGACTTTTTTGAACTCTTTTTTTTTTATATCTTTACTAAAATTGAGTGAATTGACTTGTTCAATCTCGACGATTGAATATAAATAGGTTATTATGAGTTCGAGCAAGCCGCTATGGTGAAATCGGTAGACACGCTGCTCTTAGGAAGCAGTGCTAGAGCATCTCGGTTCGAGTCCGAGTGGCGGCATGCCATCTTCTAAAAGATATCAAATAGATCCTATAATAAAATTAAATTAAATTCCCAATTTCTATTTCTTAATTAATACGGGGGGATCCCCCGTTTTTTCATTTTTATGATATTTTCAACTTTAGAGCATATATTAACTCATATTTCCTTTTCTATTGTTTCAATTGTAATTACAATTCATTTGATAAGCTTATTGGGCAATCAAATTAGAAAACCATATTATTCCTCAGAAAAGGGGATGATAGCTACTTTTTTATGTCTAACAGGATTGTTAATAACTCGTTGGATTTATTCGGGCCATTTTCCACTAAGTGATTTATACGAATCCTTAATTTTTCTTTCATGGAGTTTCTCCCTTATTCATATAGTTCCTTATCCTTATTTCAAAATAAGAAAAAATTATTTAACAACAATAACTGCCTCAAGTACTATTTTTACCCAAGGCTTTGCTACATCGGGTCTTTTAAATGAAATACATAAACCCACAATATTAGTACCTGCTCTACAATCGGAATGGTTAATAATGCACGTAAGTATGATGATATTGAGCTATGCGGCTCTTCTTTGTGGATCATTATTATCAGTAGCACTTCTAGTCATTACATTTAGAAAACTTTTTTATAGTTCTAAAAGTAATAATTTATTAAAATTAAACGGGTCATTTTCTTTTGGTGAAATCCAATACAAGAATGAAAGAAACAATATTTTTCAAAAAAAATATTTTTTTCCTGTTAATAATTATTACAAGGCCCAATTGATTCAACAATTAGATTATTGGAGTTATCGTGTGATTAGCCTAGGATTCATCTTTTTAACCATAGGTATTCTTTCAGGAGCAGTATGGGCTAATGAAGCGTGGGGATCATATTGGAGTTGGGATCCAAAGGAAACTTGGGCGTTTATTACTTGGATCGTATTCGCAATTTATTTGCATACTCGAACAAATAAAAATTTGCAGGGGACAAATTCCGCAATTGTGGCGACTATAGGTTTTCTTATAATTTGGATATGCTATTTTGGGGTCAATCTATTAGGAATAGGGCTACATAGTTATGGTGCATTTACGTTAACCTCTAGTTAAACTAAAGAAAAGTTACAAACAGAATACGGTATATATAAAATTGCGTCAACCGGCGAGAACCATGTGAATCAAGTAGTGTAGTGATTCACGCGGTTCTCGCAAAGACCAAGCGGATTGGGCGAAAATTCAAATTCATATTTTGTTTTTACTTTATTTAAAATTTAAGAAAATAAAAATACTTTTATTTTTTCTTTAAAAAAACTATCTATAAAAATAATTAGATAGAATACCTTCAACCTTGTCAACTGATAGTGAAAGAACAAAATCGGGATACATACCAATACCTATTACAGGTAGAAAAATGGAGATGGAAACAAATAACTCGCGCGGTCCAGAATCAAAAACATAAGAGTTTGGAGTATTAAATAACTTGTATCCATAGAACATCTGGCGTGACATAGATAATAAATAAATAGGAGTTAATATCATTCCAATTGCCATTACAAAAGTGATGGCAATTTTGGGCATTAAAAGATATTTTTGGCTAGTAATTATTCCTAAAAAGACTATAACTTCTGCAACAAAACCACTCATACCCGGTAATGCAAGGGAAGCCATGGAAAAGCTACTGAACATCGTAAATATTTTTGGCATGGGGATAGCTACTCCGCCCATTTCATCGAGATAAACAAGACGTATTCTATCATAACTCGTTCCTGCCAAGAAAAAAAGTGCAGCACCAATAAATCCATGAGAGATTATTTGTAAAATAGCTCCATTGAGTCCCGTATCGGTTATAGAAGCAATTCCTATAAGTATAAAACCCATATGAGATACCGAGGAATAGGCTATTCTTTTTTTTAAATTACGTTGGCCGGGAGATGTTGAAGCTGCATAGATTATTTGTATTGTACCTACTATCATCAACCAAGGAGAAAATATAGAATGAGCGTGTGGTAATAATTCCATATTAATCCGAATCAATCCATACGCTCCCATTTTTAATAAAATTCCGGCTAGAAGCATACAAGTACTGTAATGTGCCTCTCCGTGGGTATCTGGTAACCATGTATGTAGGGGTAGAATCGGTAATTTGACAGCAAAAGCGATAAAAAATCCAATATAGAATATTATTTCCAAAGCCACAGGATACGACTGATTAACTGATGTTTCAAAATTTAATGTTGGTTCATTAGAACCATATAAACCGATACCCAGAACTCCCATTAAGAGAAAAATGGAACCCCCCGCCGTGTACAAAATAAATTTTGTGGCTGAATAGAGACGTTTCTTTCCTCCCCACATGGATAGAAGTAGATAAACCGGAATTAATTCTAATTCCCACATGATAAAAAAAAGTAAAAGGTCCCGAGAAGAAAATGATCCTATTTGACCGCTGTACATTGCTAACATCAAGAAATGGAATAATCGAGAATCCCGAGTAACAGGCCAGGCCGCTAAGGTAGCTAAAGTAGTGATAAATCCTGTTAATAAAACGGGTCCTATAGACAGTCCATCTATTCCTAATTTCCAACGGAAATCAAAAAAATTGATCCATTTATAGTCGTCTACTAGTTGGATTAATGGATCGTCCAATTGGAAATGATAACAGAATACATAGGTTGTTAGAAGAAGTTCTAACATGCATATACATATAGTATACCACCTAATTACCCTATTTCCTTTATGGGGAAGAAAGAAAATTAAGGAACCCGCAAATATTGGTAAAACTACAATTATTGTTAACCAAGGAAATTTGTTCGTGGTAAAGACAAGATACGCTTGGACCAGAAAAACATGTGCCCAAAAATATCTTATTTTTGGGCACATGTTTTGGCGGTAAAAAAAAATGGACTCAAGGAGAGGTTTCTGTAACGTATTAATAAGCTATACCCATACTGCGGGTTGTTTCATGCCATAAATAAACCCGAACACTCAAGAAATCCGTTGGGCAGGCGGATTCGCATCTCTTACAGCCGACACAATCCTCTGTTCTTGGAGCGGAAGCTATTTGTTTGGCTTTACATCCGTCCCAAGGTATCATTTCTAATACATCCGTAGGACAGGCTCGGACACATTGAGTACACCCAATACATGTATCATAAATCTTTACTGAATGCGACATTGGATCGATATTTTTGAACGTGATAAAGTTTCAATCTAGTAAATTGATAAATGAATTATATATTTAAATACTAATACTAGATGAATCGATGAGTTACCCGGTTTTTTCTGGATTGACAGTGCCAAACTACTTTGATTTCTTATCTTTGTGATAACATGATCATACCTTACGTGGCACACATGCTAATTTTAATTGATTTATGAAAATTCTAATTTTATTTTAATAGGATAATATTACTTATTCAACAAATTAGATTGATTTATACGAGTTGATTTTCTGTTACGATAAATTGATGAAACAATGGCGAGTCCAATAGCGGCTTCAGCAGCTGCAATAGCTATAACAAAAATAGAAAAAATTGCTCCTTTTAATTGACGACTATCAAAAAAATCAGAAAATGTTACAAAATTGAGATTAACCGCATTTAATATAAGTTCAAGACACATAAGAGCCCTAACCATATTTCTACTTGTAATCAATCCATATAGACCGACAGAAAATAAATAGGCACTCAAAACAAGTACATGTTCGAGCATCATTAACCAACTCCTCATCAATCTCGATTCATTTCAATATGAACAACAATTTAACCAATTGGATTGACTAGAATAATGAAATAAAGGAATATATTGGGAATAGATCAAACTAATAAAGACTTTCTCTTTTATATCCAAAGTCAAATAGAAAAAGGAAATGCATCTGATAGCTCATAACAAGGGTTTTCCGGTTCTAAAGAGTTATTATTGACGAGCTACAGCAATTGCGCCGATTAACGCAACTAAAAGAATTAGTGAAATAAATTCAAACGGAATAAAAAAATCTGTTGATAAATGAATCCCAATTTGTTGACTATTACTTATCAGATCTTGCTCTATAATCTGGCTTGCTTTTGTAGTCCAAATAATCCCGTACCATGACGTATCTGGAATAGTAGTAATTAGTGAAAAAAAAATACTTGTGCAGACCACGGAAGTTACTCCATCTCCCACGGTCCAAAGGCGGAAATCTTTGGAATATTCTGAACCATTTATGAACATCACAGCAAAAATGATTAAAACATTTATGGCTCCTACGTAAATAAGGAGCTGCGCGGCAGCTACAAAATGCGAGTTTGATAGAATATAGAATAAAGATATACAAACAAAAACAAATCCCAATGAAAAGGCAGAATAAATGGGATTGGGAAGTAATACTACTCCCAGACCCCCTAATATAAGACCCAATCCCAGAAAGACTAAAAGAAAATCATGTATTAGTCCAGGTAAATCCATTATATATAAAATAAGAGATAAATAAATCAAAATCTTTCATAACTTTATTGACACCCGGTCAGGAAAAAAGAGGGAAATCTACTTTTTTATAATAGTTCTTAATTATTATTAAATTAAAAATTCCATTTTCATGGATATGGATTGATGTAGATATAGTTATTGGCCTAATCTCTCGAAAGAGTAATTTAAATCTATATATTTGCAAATCCTCAATATAGTCATAGAAATTTAATATAAATTAAAACATGATTCTCGTCTCCTAATCAATATAATCAATATAATTATGAATATATTAATAAAATTCTAGTTATTCACCAAATAAAAAGCCTCATTCTTTTAGATCAAAATGAGTTATTAAGTTTTTATTTCAGGCAAATTTAAAATTGTTCGAATTGTGTAATCGTCAATTACTGACATTGGTAACCGACCCAAAGCAATTTGATTATAATTCAATTCGTGACGATCATAAGTAGAAAGTTCATATTCTTCAGTCATTGATAAACAATTTGTTGGACAATACTCAACGCAATTACCACAAAATATACATACTCCAAAATCAATACTGTAATTAAGCAATCGTTTCTTTCTAATATCAGTTTCCAATTTCCAATCAACAACGGGCAGATCTATAGGACATACGCGAACACATACTTCACAAGCAATGCATTTATCAAATTCAAAGTGGATTCGGCCGCGGAAACGCTCGGATGTAATCAATTTTTCATAGGGGTATTGAATAGTTACAGGTAAACGATTCGCGTGTGATAAGGTAATCATAAAACCTTGACCAATATACCTTGCGGCTCGTACTGTTTGTTGGCCATAATTCATGAACTCAGTTACCATAGGGAACATATCGTGAATATCTATAAAAAATAGGATACTTGTTTCTTTCTCTTGTTTGGGACAAGTCATGAATATAGAAGTATTTTTACAGTGAAAGAAGTTGGGAAGAAGTTGTTAATAATAGATTACCTAGAGAAATAGGTAAAAGAAATTTCCATCCAAGATTTAATAATTGGTCCATTCTCAGCCTCGGTAAAGTCCATCTTGTTGCGATAGGAATGAACAAGAACAAATAAGTTTTAGCTAATGTAATAAAGATACCAATTATTGTTCCAAAGACTCTACCCCTTTTAGTAATTTCAAAAAGCTCGGGAACAAATATGTATGGAATAGAAAGATTCCAACCCCCCAAGTAAAGAACTGTTACGAATAATGAAGAAACTAGTAGATTTAAATATGAAGCAACGTAAAATAAACCAAATTTGATACCGGAATATTCGGTTTGATAACCTGCTACTAATTCTTCTTCTGCTTCTGGTAAATCAAAAGGTAATCGTTCACACTCTGCTAGGGAAGAAATTAGAAAAACTAGAAATCCTATAGGTTGACGCCACAAATTCCATCCCCAAAAACCATATTTTGACTGCGCTTCCACTATATCAACGGTACTTGAACTGTTAGATAATCATAGTGGATGATAACATCACTGTTCCCACCCCTATTGCAGAACCGTACATGAGATTTTCACCTCATACGGCTCCTCAAAGGTCACAAATAAATCTAAGGACCCGTCCTTATTTATTTTTCTTGATATGTTTGTAGGATAAATAGAGATAAAATGAAATCTATTGTAAGGTCCCCATTAGACACTGGAATTCTGTCTGCTATATTTATTTATACTATAATAAAATAAATTTATACTATAATAAAATAAAGTGCTTCTGAATTCATCTTCTCTTTTAATAATTTAATCTTTGTTGAGTAATAACTTAATCCTTGAATAAAATCTTTCTTGTAACAATATCTATAGATATTTCAACCTAACGTTTTCAATTACGAAATCCAATTAGACCTTGCATTAGTTCATGAATCATGACAAGAATTCTATCTCTATATAGAGAAAGAAAAAAAGATATTTTTTTTTTTAGCGCATTCAGTCTTTCGATTTTTTTCGTTCCTATTCTCCTTTCTCAAAAAAAGGGGACCTTAAACAAAGTTAAAGGATTACTTCGTTCTTGATAGTTATTTACTTAATCGGTGAATAGAAGTATACTCTGGATCGGAATCGTGGGAAGTACTCCTTGATCATTTCTACCAATTTAAAGCCCCAATTATAATTCTTTTTATACACAGAATACACTTACATAATCTCTATTACGAATCCTTTGTGTACCTTAGTGTTCCTAGCTATCCACTTATTTTTATCAATCCACTTTTGGGTAATACATATGCTAATAGATAGTAAAAACCTCATAAAGTAGATCTTTTGAACCCGCTTCAAGTCATCATGATTAATCAATCAATCTTGGGGTAAACAGTCTCTAATACTTAATGTTTACTTTTATTAACTCTTGTACATAGGAAATGAGATTCAATCTTTTACTGCAAATTTATAAGCCGTTTCTTTCACTCATATAACTATCTGGTTTCCTTCATCAACCCCCGAATAATGAATAAAAAACGAAAATATATATTCAACTCATGACATTTCCTTCCTAGAAAGAAAAAGTAGGGTCAAATTTATGTCTTAACGAATCACACGTAGAGATATTGATAACACACATAGAGTTAATGGTATTTCATAACTAATTGATTGAGCAGCAGCTCGTAGACCACCTAAAAAAGAATATTTATTATTGGAGCCATATCCTGACATAAGAAGGCCGACAGGAGCTATACTTGAAATAGCAATCCATAAAAAAACACCGATACTGAGATCGGCTAAAACAAGATGATCCCCAAAAGGAATTACTAAATAACTTAATAAAACGGATATTACTGCTATAGACGGTCCAATACTGAATAAACGAGTATCTCCTCTAGATGGAAGAAGATTCTCTTTGAAAAGTAATTTGGTACCATCTGCTAGAGCTTGAAGAATTCCCAAAGGTCCTGCGTATTCAGGACCAATACGTTGTTGTATACCTGCAGATATTTCTCTTTCTAACCAAACAATTACTAGTACACCTATTGTGATTCCTAATACAGGAGTAAAAATAGGGATAAGCATCCATATGATCCCATAGACCTCTTTTAAGGATTCCAATCTAGAAAAAGAATTGATAGCTTGTACTTCTGTTGTATCCATTATCATTTTAACGATCAACTTCTCCCATAATGATATCTATACTACCTAGTATCGTCATAATATCAGCCAATTTCATCCTTTTAACTAACTGAGGAAGAATTTGCAAATTAATAAATCCTGGCGGTCTAATTTTATATCGCCAAGGAAAAACACCCTTATCTCCTATCAGAAAAATTCCCAATTCTCCCTTTGGTGCTTCAACTCTCACATAAAGTTCTTGCTTCGACAATTCAAAAGTCGGAGAAGGTTTTTTACTAATGAATCGATAATCAAAGTCATTCCATACAGTATCTTTTGCTCTATCAAAACGGCGTATTTCTAAATTTTCATAGGGCCCTCCCGGAATTCCTTCTAGCGCCTGTTGAATAATTTTTATGGATTCCGTCATTTCACTGATTCGTACTAAATAACGAGCTAATGAATCCCCCTCTTTTTGCCATTGGACTTCCCAATCAAATTCGTCGTAACACTCATAATGATCAACTTTACGAAGATCCCATTGTATTCCGGAAGCTCGTAGCATAGGTCCCGACAAACCCCAATTTATTGCTTCCTCTCCACCAATAATGCCTACTCCTTCAACTCGTTCTAAAAAAATGGGATTCCGTGTAATAAGCTTTTGATATTCGGCAATTCCTGTTAAAAAGTAATCGCAAAAATCCAAACATTTATCTATCCAGCCATGAGGTAAATCAGCAGCGACTCCTCCAATACGAAAAAAATTGTGCATCATTCGCATACCGGTGGCAGCTTCGAATAGGTCATATATCAATTCTCTTTCTCGAAAAATATAGAAGAAAGGAGTCTGTGCCCCAATATCTGCCATAAAAGGGCCAAGCCATAACAAATGTGAAGCTATACGACTTAACTCCAACATAATGACTCTGATATAACTGGCCCTTTTAGGGACTTGAATATTCCCTAATTGCTCTGGTGCATTTACAGTTATTGCTTCTGTGAACATAGTAGCTAAATAATCCCAACGTGTTACATAAGGCAAATATTGTATAATTGTTCGATTTTCCGCAATTTTTTCCATACCTCTGTGTAAATAACCCAATATTGGTTCACAGTCAATAACATCTTCACCATCTAGAGTAACAATGAGTCGAAGAACACCATGCATTGATGGGTGGTGAGGTCCCATATTGACTATCATGAGGTCTTTTCTTGTAGCTGGTACAGTCATAGGTTTTTCCTGATTCATTCTTCCATGAATTGCTGAAAGCGAAAAGAAGTTCATCAAACTTTAAGCGAATAATTCAAACTAACTCTTCAAATTAACGAGTTTTTCTCTCTCGAATATCCAACTGTCCTATTAATTCTTTATAACGTGCTCTGTTTTTTTTTGACAAATAAGCCAGCAGCCGTTGACGTTTTCCCAGAATTTTCCGCAGACCTCTCTGAGATAAATAGTCTTTTTTGTGTAATTCCAAATGTGAGGTAAGTCTCCGTATCTTGTTGGTGAAACTTACTACTTGAAATTCAACGGATCCGCTATTTTCTTTGTTTTCTTCTTGTTCTTGCAAAATAATTGAAATAAATGAATTTTTTACCATAAAAGAATTTCACACTCCCCTTTTTACAGATAGTTATTTTATTGGATCAGTAATAATAGTAATAATAATGTAAGAAATTTTAATGTAGTATACACAATAATCAAAAATTTTTTATAGATTCCTGTTTTTTTCAATGAACATTAATGAATCCTTTTTTGGAGTTCATTTGTATAGTCATACAAAAAGAGGATACCAAATCGTTTAGTACGAAGATTCTGTTGATTAATTTATAGCTTTAATTTTTACGCCATTTACTTATCCTAGAGGGGGATGTAAGACAGCGCATATGAGCATCGGGTTGTTTGCATATAACATGGATATTTACAGATCACGGACAGAAAAACAAAAATGAAAAATCTGATTGATAGAACAACATAATATATAGAAAACTCAAAAATTTAAATCAGGGGTACATATATATCCTTAACATACTCAAGCGGCTCCCATTATTGGTATCAAACCAATAGCGATTCATACAAGCTAAATCTTCTAATCGATAATTAGGCCAAAAAAATAACTTGAATTTAATTAATTCATTTTTTTTTCGGTCGAAATTTTTACTTTCATCCAAAAATTGACTCCAATTTTTTATCTTGTTCTCCTTGGAAAATGTTTTATTTCTATGCGCACCATTCTGATTCTTTAAATTCAAATTGAAAGAAATTAGAATTCGCAATTCTCTACGACGTCTAGATGATAAAATTTTTTCAGGAACAAGCAAATCATAATTATTTTTGTCTTTATTTAGAGTTTTCCTTTTATGTCTTGGAATGGATTCATCAAAATTATTCTTAGCAACATTTTTGGGGTTTCGGTATCTTTGATTACTTTGGTGCTTACTTTTATGAACCAATGAAATACCTATGATTTGATACATAAAAAACTGTCCGTCATTTTTTACAGATAGACGGGTAGGTTCCATAATTAATATTCCCTTTTTCGTTAATTGTGTAAGATTTAAACGCCTTCTCATTATATCCAGATTCATTTCTTTCCTTTGAATATAGGATATAGTAATTTTTCTTACATTTATGAGGCTAAGCAGGAGACCATATATCTGGATATTATTCATCATTTTTTGATTCAATTGATTCAAACGTCCAGTCCATCTTAATTGAAAAGGAAAATCTCCTTTAAGCAATACTTTTAGTTTTTCGATCGATTCTAAAAAATATTCTTCAATATTGTTTTGATTCTTTAATTCAAAATATTGTTTTGAATTTGATGGTCTAAAATTTAAAAAATATTCATTCGCCTCTTGTTTTCCTTTGATATTTGGATTTTCACTAAAATTTGGATTGATATTCAAATTAAAAAGAAGTAAGTTGCTTGGGATAAACCAAGGTTTCTCTTTATATTTATGATAAAGTATTAAAAACTCTGGAAATAAAAAAACTTTCGGATTCGATATGAGGTGATTTAAGATTAAGAATTTTTCATTCATTCCCATCCAATCAAAAGACACCCCCATCCAATCAAAAAAGACCTTTTTATAATTGATTTCGGAATTTGATTTAATTGGAAGATAAAAAAGACCATTATTATGAGAATTCTCCGTTATTTGGTCCTTATTAGGTTCAACCTGAATATTTGTATTAAATTTCCAACCCAAATATTTTCTATCTGTATTTTTTTCCATATATATAATATCACTTTTTTCTAGATAATTCTTGATAGGAATATTATTGAGTATGTTAAAAAAAGTTTCTTTATTTTTGGTGGAATTTTCTTGCTTCTTTATTGTTTCTAATGATGATCTATAAATATCAGACTTATTCTTAGTTTCAGAATTCATATATTTATATGAGAAAAGATCATATCTATAGTTTTTTTGAAAATTCTCCTCTTTATTTGGTAATAAATATACTTTCCAATTTTGTTTTTTTTTGTAATCCAATAATGGGTCTTTTTCATAGGAATACCTTTTCTTTAAATCATCATTTTGAGACATTTGAGACATATGGCATTGATTTATTTGATTTCGCCATTTTTGTGGGACTAATGTAGACCATGTAATCTGAGATAAATCATATTGATAATGACTTCTTAACCAGTTTTTCCATGGATTCTTTTCATAATTTGAAAGTTTGTTATGTCTTACTTTGGAATCAAATATTCCTTGTGTTCCAAAAAAATCCTTTATTTCATTCTTAAGAAAAAAAGATGGTCCATTATATTGAAGAATAGATCTTAACTTATTGAAGTTAATAACTTGGGTTTGTGATAATTTAAAAAATACATATTTTTGTGACAAGTAAGATAAATCAAAAAAAATATGTGGCTTCTGCTTACTATTTCTAAGATTATCAAAAGCCTTTTTTATAGTCATAGGCGAAATGAAGTCAATTTTATTTTGTTTTTTTTTATTAATTCTTTCTTTATCTTTATTTATTTCATTATTGTCAATGTATTTTTCAAGAATTTTTTTTGTTGATTCCATAAAAAGTTGTAGAGAAATTCTGCGCATATTAATTATACATAAAAAGATATCTACGTATATTTTTTCAATGCAAAATTGAAATATTAATTCAATATTTTTTCTTTTTAATATTTTCCAAATTTTTGGGGGTGATTCTCGATTAGTCTTTTTATTTTTTTTCATTATTTCTATTTGATTTCTGATTGTGTTTCTTCTATCAATTCTATGTTTAATCTCTTCTTTTGCCTGTGAATAATCTCTAGATTTATTTTGACTAAATGATTCATGAATTATCTGAGTGCTGATTATCGAATCCTTTTCTGTTTGAGTTTCACTTGATTCATATATTTCTCTCGGTATAAATAATGGAATTTTCTTTCCTTTTAAAAGTATTTGTTTTAAAAAGAAAAATGCTTTTTCTTGTTGCTTTGTTATTTTTTTTAAAACTCTTTGAACTCTAAAATTAAAATTTCTTATTTCGACTTTGTAGTCTATATCTTTAAAAACGGGTTCAAAAAAGGAAGGTGTTTTTCGAGGAGGACCAAAAGGATATTCTGTTTCCATTCCCAAAACTGTTAAAAAACAAGAATCAAAATCATCTTGTTGCTTTCGATCTCTATCAGAGAGTCGTAGCTTAGATCCGTGCCACGGTTTCAAATGAAAAGGATATAAGATTTTGATCTGAAAACCTTCTATTAACCAATTTTTAGGAAATTCTGTTTTGGAGAATTGAAGACCATTA
>JARVZY010006711.1:0-25589 GCA_030686995.1 Artemisia argyi | reverse complement strand
TAAGTAAGTAGATGTTTCAGCACAATTAACGATAAGCCTACTAGAATATAAGATTAATATAACAATAAACATGGATTTAGTTATGTTTATCATTTTTTGATACTATTTCCCCATGCTAAGGGCATGGCACTCATGTTGGTGTTTGATTTACTGTACTGATTATCTAGCAAACTAGCTGATCATGAAAGCATGCTAATTATCTAAGGATATAACTACTTATGAAAACTAATGCACATTTATCAACTCTGATGCACAAGAAAGTGTTATTTCATACAAAGGCGTGTCAATTATCTAAGAGTATGTATTTTATTATCTTCTTATGAAAACTAATGTACATTTAGCCATTTTGATGCACAAAACAATAATATTTCATATAAAGGCTTGCTAATTATCTAAGGATATGTCTTTTACTAACTTCTTATGATAACTAAGGCACATTTAGCCATTATGATGCACAAAATAGTAATATTTCAAACAAAGGCGTGCTAACTGTTTAAGGATATGTCTTTTACTTCTTATGAAAACTAAGGCAAATTTAGCCATTCTGATGCACAAAACAGTAATATTTCACACAAATGCATGTTGATTGTCTAAGGATATGTGTTTTACTAACTTCTTATGAAAACTAAGGCACATTTAGCCATTCTGATGCACAAAACAATTATATCTCGTACAAAGGCGTGCTGATTGTCTAAGGATATGTGTTTTAGTAACTTCTTATGAAAACTAAGACAAATTTATCCATTCTGATGCACAAAACAGTAGTATCTCATACAAAAGTGTGTTGATTGTCTAAGGATATGTATTTTACTAACTTAATATGAAAACTAAGGCACGTTTAGCCATTCTGATGCACAAAACAGTAATATTTCATATAAAGGCGTGTATCTAAGCTCAAACTTGATATATGAAAGCCATGCTTACTGGTCGGGCTCCCTGCCCATTCACCTTTCAAAAACTTGTCTGGCTCGCATAAGAAGTTAATGATACGTGAATATCGATGATGCATACCTTTTTTAATGCACAAAACTATGTTTTTTCAAACAATATCATACTCACTAACTAATTAGGTCACCTTTTAGTAACTTTCTATGAAAATTAATGTACATTTGGATAAATTTTAATGCACAAATAACTGTCATTTCAAACAATAGTGTATTGGCTCCTAAGCGTGTCGCATTTTCTAATTTTAACTCATGAAATAGCGTTATTTCACACAGTAGAGTGTTGATTACCAAAGCATGCCATATTTACTAACTTCGTATGAAAGGGAATGCACGGTTAGACCATTTTTAATGCATAAAGCGTAGTTATTCTAAGCAATAGCACACAAATTACCGAAGCATGTCGCTTTTACTAGCATCCTATGAAAACTATCACACATTTAGCAGATTATTAATGGAGAAAAAAAAAATTATTTCACACAACTCATCGTTATCTCAACCTGCAAAAATTAATGCACATTTAAACCATTTTTCAAAGCACATAACAATATTATTCTACACAACTCATGATTATCCAATCATTTCAAATTTTACTAATTTCCTACAAAAATTAATATTTATTTAGACTACTTTTTAATGCACAAAACAATGTTATTCCACACTACTCACGATTATCCAATCGTTTCACATTTTACTAATTTTCTACAAAAATTAATGCTTATTTAGACCAATTTAGTACACAAAATAGTGGTTGCACACAACCTACGGTATCCAATCGTATTACACTTTTACTAACTTTCTACAGAATTGATGCACACTTAGACCATTTTTACCAAATCAAGGTTATTTTACAAAAGCAAGTACAATAACCCAATCATATCAAACTTTTTACCAACATTCACATATAGCTAATTTAATGCACCGAATAGAAACATTTTAAGCTGATGCACATTTTAACAAAAATTAAATTAAAAAAACAATGTTAACTTCTAAAATCAATACCTGGAGAATTTTAACCAACAATATGAATGGAACCTTATAATAATATGAACAAAACTAGGGTTAATTGACTTACTCAAGCATTTTTGTCTGTTAAATCATGAATTTCACCAACAGTTACCAAATATCACTGTTCACGTCATCGATTGAATATTGTTTGATGCATTTTTCACTGACTAAACTTGAAATGAGTGTTCGATTGATTTCAGCTCCTTTAGATCTCATCAATGGTGGATGAATTATTATGGGAGAGAAAGTAGTTGATGAGAGAGAGAGAGAGTAGGTGAAGAATGATGAGATGAGAAAGTTAAATATGTTTTATAAATGTGTGTTTATGTATTTTTATTAAAAGATAGTATTGCCCTTCCACCTTTTATTAAGTTTATTGTTTAATCTCATCCATTGATTTTAAATCAAGGGTCCAAATTTCTTCTTATTCTTTTTATCAAAAATCATCTTTTTATTTTAACTATCCCATATATATATATATATATATATATATATATATATATATATATATATATATATATATATATATATATATATATATATATATATATATATAAAGCAAATAAAGCAAACAGCAATAAAAAAAAGTAAGTGTGAAACAAATCAAGTATTCAAATTAGATAGTTATTGAAGAAGGTAGGTTAGGGATTATAATAAAATCATATCATCTTGATCCTAATGCAGTGTTGTTGAGTTTGTTTTTGGGGAGAAAGGAAATCAAAAAGGAGAAAACATAGTCAAAACTATGTTCTTGAGTTTTGTTGAAGGAAAGTGGAGAGAAAAGAAATGATTATGGAAGGAAAGTCTGTGTGATTTTGGTTAACAAAATTTCCACCAAGATCTGGGCAGAAGTAGCTTCTTTTCCTTTCTTCTTATTTTTTTTTCTTTTATTTTAATGAACATATAGAGAACACAGCATAAGGGGTTTATAAGAGAAAATTGTCAACATTTGGTCAATTACTTAAAACTAATTGAAAAAAATGTAATGACTATTATTCATTTACTAGCAGGTTACCCGCGCGATGCAGCAACCGGTACCCTATAATAAAATTTGCGATGATGAATATCTCAATTTTTTGTTTTGGGTTGGTGGATCTCATTTTTTTTTTTCTGGAAGCTTAATTATATTATGCATTGTATTTGTGGATATTATACATTATAGTTAAATAGTTGTATTTTTTGGTGAATGAATATTTTTAACAATGTATTAATTATATGATGAGTAGTGTTTTTTATAGTTTTATGTGTGCTTTAAGTACTTGTAAATAATATTTATAATGTAATATTTGCTTAAAAATCTATTTATGATAATCTTAAAATAATTAATATGAGAGAGGGTCTTAAACGGATAACTTCATGTAACGATAATTACTATTATATATTGATCTATATTTGACAACAACTTTTTGAATTCTTGGCAACTTTTTGAATGCTTAAAGTGAGTATCATATTTTGAGTAGATACAATAAGGGATAATGAGTTTTAAATGTATCAAACTTGTCACGTTTTACTAAGTTGTGTATCGAACTTTTAATTTTGCTAAACTGGGGTCTAAACTTACTAATCTTTGCTATGTTGTGTACTAACGGGGTGATTAAGGTGTTTTACGTTTTTGCTTACCACATTGCATCCACGTTGGCATCCACGCTGGGCTTATTTTGTCCTTTTATATAACATTTATATTTTCCCCCAACATAATTAAAAACCCACCACCAACAACACAATTAGAAACCCACCACCACCACCACCAATTTCTTGTTACACATTGCAGATTGTAATCGTGGTTAGAAATCACATCTTTCTTTCCCATTCGTTCAAACACTCTACGCGACATTTCTGGTTTTACCAACCTCAAACAAAACGTTATAAAAGAATTACAAACCGAAACATCATCCTCAAACCAAACTTTAACAACCAAACCCAAAACACTACCATCCAACACACAGACTCACCCGTTTCACCACACCCCCTTGCAACTGAAACAAAAGTCACATTATTCGGCATCACCGCAAACCCCAACATCTCCATAAACACCCCCACCGCCCTCAATTCCATCCCACTCCCCAACAACCCAAAATCACAGCAGTCCAAGAAAACACATCCCGAAACGGATTCCTCCCAAAAATCTCCATCCCCTTATCCACCTTCCAGATGCTTACTTCTTAAAAGATGAGGGGCAAACATCTTATATGATCATATGTGCAAATAGTTTCCTGTGTGTATAATAGAATAGACATGAAATTATAATTTATGTGTTCATCTATTAATAAACAGTTGACATATGAATATGAATTGGAAATATAAGAAAGTTAATTATCATTAATCAAGACATCTTGAGAAGTAAAATCCCAAAAGATTACATGGGAAAAAGTTCAGAAGTCAAACTCCTGGATCATTTTTGGTCAACTGGTAAAGTCAAAGTCTTTCATCTTTATTTACTACATGGTGGCAAAGATGAAGCTTTTGAAGATCCGGTGCTTTGTCTTTGCAAAATATCCCTAGCCAGCTCATGGAGATCACCTGTGCCACCACCACCGTCTTGTTGTAGTGGAGTGCTAGTGATGGCACCACTAAATTGATGATCGGGGTCCATAAGTCTTGACGATGGTTGCATGGACCATGTTGAACTTTGTATCATTGGATCAAAAAGTACCATCAAATCATATATGGCAGGGACTCGGGGAGACTGTGTGTTCGTATGTGGATTTGGGTTTATGAATAAGGAAAAAGAAATTATTATTAAAAAGAAAAGGGAGTCAAATAACGGGAAATTGGGTCAAATAACGTTATTTTTTTAATAATATAACGGAGTCAAAGAGATCCACCTTGCCAACTCAGCTAAAAGGCTTGCCATGTGGGATGAGTACACAAGATAGCAAAGAGTAGTAAGTTTAGACCCCAAGTTAACAAAATTAAAAGTTCATTACACAACTCAGTAAAACGTGACAAGTTGGATACATTTAAAAGTCATTATCCCATACAATAAATCAACAGAAAAACATAAGTTTTTTAACTAATATAATCGTGAAGATGAAACTCCGAAAATATAACAAGATTAGGAAATAAAAAGAACAAAATGATACTCCCTCCGTCTCAAAATTATTGTCTCACAACAAAAAATACACATATTAAGAAAACATAATTATTATTGCATTCTCTCTTTTACTTTTTTGCAAAATGTCATTTTTACCCGTATGCAATTAATTAAATCTTTGAATAATGTTTGTAATTTTTTTTATCATTAGGTGCAATATGGTAAATTTGCTACATTCTTCACAACTATATTTGAAATGAGACAATAATTTTGGGGCAACCAAAAATGGTGAGAGGAACCATTAATTTGGGATGGATGGTTTGTTTACCCAACAAGAAAGAAGTTCACAATACAAAAAACAATGAGAATATTGGTTAGTCAAAGATACCGAAGAAAAAAAAGGGGGGGGGGATAACAAGAAAAACAAAACAACATTTTTTTTAATATTAGGGCATCTTAGATGTTCATTAAAAGGTTTATAAATTTTGAAGAGGTTTATAAATTAAGTCACTATAGTTAGTTGAGATTTATGATGACATGAATAAAATAGGTCTAATTTCATAAACCTTTTTATTTCAACTAAATACATGTAACTTATTTAATACCTCATCAAGTTATAAAGTTTTAACAAGTTTAAGCATAGTGACAATATGTTTATAAAATGAGAAATTTAAGAGTATATGACATGGAAATTTAATTTATAAATCTTTTCAAAAGGTTTATCGTAGGAGATTCTCTTAAGATACTTTGTAAAAAATAAATAGTTTCTAAAAATTGCATCTATAACTGCTTAACTATACTATATAACACTATAAATCAACTTTCTAATTTTATTATTGTGTGTGTTGATAGAAATGACTGATCCAAAATAAATTGATATTGTTGAAAAAGTTTCTAACAAAAACAAGGTTAGTATAATTGCAGTATTTCGTTTATGGATAGAAACTTTAAATGTTTCATCTGCTTATACATTA
The DNA here is from genome assembly GCA_030686995.1 of Artemisia argyi. Taxonomy (NCBI): domain Eukaryota; kingdom Viridiplantae; phylum Streptophyta; class Magnoliopsida; order Asterales; family Asteraceae; genus Artemisia; species Artemisia argyi. The sequence goes on along the minus strand of JARVZY010006711.1, from coordinate 19,629 downwards.
GATTCATTGTGGACTATGCATCGATAAAAAGCTGAACATCTCAATTAATCACTAAGGATAGGACACGGTCGCATCTGGGAGCCACTTAACTCCTACACTAACTGGTACTTATATTTGAACCATTAAAACCGTAAGATCTTATTCCATAATCCCGTCGTTATATAAAATATTACAAAGTTTATTCCTCAAAAAGGGTACAAAACTGATTAAAAAATATATGAGTTGCCAGTAGAACAAGCCAATAGAAACATCTATGTTATGAATTTACTCCATATCCGTTATCAACCTTATATTCTCTTGCAAGTATTGCACATCTGTTAGTTATATCTTACTACACTCTTGATGGATGGTTAAATTAAAGGTGTTCATTAACAGAAAGTGAAGATATGCTTATCTGATGTCACCATCCTTTTTGCCGGGGCAGTACCAACAATTCTCTCCAGCTGAACAAAAGAGAAAGTATAAAGAATGCAAGAAAGGGGAAAACATACGAGTGGTTGATTCCACTCATGTAGTAAGTTGGGTTTATGCATTGACTCGTAAAATTAGAAGATTAACAAAAAAATAGATAGCTGGTTATAATGGTCGAAAATCACCCAAAGCATATTTGAAATTACTAATTTATCCTGGAATATGATTATTACCGAGACGGTAACATTAGCATATTTGAGGTCAACTGACGCGTCACTTACTCCTTAAGTTGCCACATCTATAGTATAAAATCAAATGGAAGTCTAGTAAAGAATAATGTTACCCGGAGAAGATCAAAACGAGAGAAAAACACTGTGCAGTTCATGCTATTCGATCCTTCGAGTATATTGACTATCTGCAGTCACATAAGAAGCAAAATATGAGTAAAATAATTAACCAAAAATATATATTTATCCTTAAATAAACAAAAACTTAAGGTTAAAAGACCATGCCTCTGGGTAGAACTCTTTCCTCTCAGGAAGAGAATAAATTATCAAATTCTGAATCCCACGAATCTGTTAGAATTTAAATACCAAAAAACATATATTGCGGAAGCAAGGATCAAGTATAACACGTAAAGAATTAACCAAAACATAAATAGGAATGTACCATTGGATTCTAGCTAAACAAGAATCACTTCAACAAATCTTGATCTTGTGTAATAATAGATCAATTATAAACCCCTTACCGTTTTGTTTATCGATCTCTTTATAACAACTATAGTGAGTTGTTACCTCGTTTTTGTACACACAAATTACTAACGAATTAAATAAATTGCAAGATCAAAACACAAGACTTTTTCTATTAGAAAAAATCGACCCAAACCCTAAGGGTGTTTGGTTCGGTCGGATTTAAGAAGACAAGAAGAAAAGAAAACTTTAGGGTTTTGTGTGTGCACAAAAGATGTGAAAGAATGAACCTAGGCCTTGTATATATACTTGTAAAAAATTGGAAGACAAGTTTGATGTGGGTTGGGTTTCCCCTCCCCCATTCGACCGGCCTAAGGAGTCCAAGGAGGATTCCGGATCCTTCTTGGATCCTATTTTCATTCTAGTTCTTTTCCTTTTCCACTTAACGATAGTTAGTCCATATGGTTAACAACTAACGACCGTTAATCCTTATACTTGTGTTATTAATAAATATACATAACAATTAATATTTATTAATCTTTAATTCTAATTTGCAATGTGTGCAATCCCGAGGTCTCGGGTTCGATATTAGACATTTAACCTATTAATATTGTGAAAAACTAGAAAGGGGGGGGGGGGGGGTTTGAATAGTTTTACGTCTTTTTAATTTTATGAAAACTTAGTTGTTTAAAACAAAACTTCATTTCTAGTTTATGTGAGATCAATACATGTATACTTATAAGTACTTATATCTACGCAAGTAAATAATAACAATATGGATGAGTATGACTTATAAGAATTAATATCTATGCAAGTAAACAATAGCAATATAGACAAGTATTTTTACATCCCTTTTTATTTATGAAAACTTAGTTTAGTTTTAAAGTCTTGTTTACTCTTAAAACTTTGATTCGATCTTATGTGAACTCAAGTCTTGAAAAATATTAACAACTATATCGAGGTATGAAAAGTAATAACGATGTAAGCTAAGTATGTAAAATCAACACATGCGTAATATAGACAATTATAGCTATATACGAGATGTAAGTAAGTAAGTAAGCTAAGTAATAAGTTAGAGTTGGAAAGATCTAACAACGAGACAAAGGATTTTGTGGAAAACTAGAAGGGGGGGGGGGTTGAATAGTTTTACGTCTTTTTAAATTTATTATGAAAACTTAGTTAGTTTTAAAACCTTGTTTGCTTTTAAAACTTTGATTCAATCTTATGTGAACTCAAATCTTGAACAATATGAACAACTATATCTAAGTATGAACAATAATAACATAAGCTAAGTATGTGAAATCAACACATGCACAATATAAACAATTATAGCTATATACGAGAGATAAGTAAGTAATCGTTTATTTTATAATCCTTAGTTATATTTTGTATGAAAACTTTACTTGATCGAAATGATCAATTATATGTATGTTACCTTTTTAGTTTGATTGTAAAAACTTTGTTTTGTGAATGAAACTTTCGTTTGATCTTTAAGTAAAATCAATACTAGCACTATATGAGCAAATATATATATATATATATATATATATATATATATATATATATATATATATATATATATATATATATATATATATATATATATATATATATATATATATATATATATATACGTCTATGTCTACAAAAGTAATAACGATATAAGCAAGATAATAAGTAAGATATGGAAAGATCTAACCGCGAGACAAAGGATTTATAGTGGTTCGGCTACAAGGACACCTTCCTTGCCCTACTCCACTCCTCGAGTCACCTACTCGAGAGTTTTCTTCACTATGTCAACAAGCTCCCTTATGGCGGAGAAAACCTTACACACCAATATACACACCACAACTTCGTCACAACTTATTCACACCTTCTACACAACTTCTTCACACCTAGTCACTACTTAATCACAACACTACTTCTTCACACCTAGTCACTACTTAATCACAACACTACTTCTTCACACCTATCTATCTTCACAACTATCTACTTCACAACAATCTTCTTCACAACTATCTACTTCCCAACTTCTCTACTTCACAACTATCTACTACACACTCACTCTATCTACACACCAAGCTAATCTATCTTCTATCAAATATTTACAACTAGTTACACAAAGAAATAGATATAATGGATGATGCTCTAACAACTTGGATGTGGAGGTCACAACAAGTTATAATACTTCTTCTCTTGAAGGATTGAAGTATTCTTTTCTTGCACTTGAAAGGTAGAGGTTTGGATCACTTTGAAACAAAGATTTATGTATGTATGATCAATGGATTTTAGAGAATAGAAATGAGATCTAGAACAGAAAGTTTTGGGGTGCAAAAGGTGAGAAAATTCTGTGCGATGAACCAGTATTTATAGGGAGAAAAATACTGTTTGGGAGCGTGGCCGGTCCCCTTAATTGGGTGTCGGTCCCCTTAATAATTAAGGGGACCGCCTAGTATAATTAAGGGGGCTGCCTAATAAAAAATATTTTTTCTTCAGATTTTTTGTCTTTTTGTGGGGGAGGTTTTTCCTGAAGAATGTAGCCGTTTTTTTTGGGTTGAAATTTGAATTCAAAATATTTATTTTGAATAAAACATTTCTTATAAATACAAAAATGTTTTGTATAAGTTTAAAAATGTTTCTCCCACTTTAATAAAATGTAAGGTTTGTAAAAATAAAAATTCATTTGATCATAAAATGCATTAAACACTTTGTTTATTCATACCTTAAGTGATATGGATGCTAAAGCAAACATTTACGACTATATACTTGTTTACGTCATAATTTGTAGTTCAATGAGTTTACGTTTTGTGATTATCAAAACATAGAGATATCGATATATGTTAATAATGTTTTTAGGCATTATTTATATTAAAAATCTCCCCCTTTTTGATGATTACAAAACCTAAACTCATCAAGTCTAAAAATTAATTTTTAGACATGTATTTAGTGAGTTTATATTCACTTCTGTCCCTTTTTGTAGAATCAAAAAGGTTATGCCGAGTAGCTTCATAAATGAAGTTAGACGGGATGAAAGCTCCCCCTTGATGTGTGCTCCCCTGTAACACCCCCAAAATTTGGTACAGCGGAAGACTCAACAAGCTTTCGAGGTGTTACGGGTATTGGTATCCAACACAAGACATAAAAGAACGAGATAAAGTAAACATAAGAAAAACACAACCAAAACGGGGTTTTAAAGTTTACATTTATCCCAACATTCATTCAGAGTCAGGCCCAAAAGAAATAAACGTAGGTCCACAATTAAATATCAGAGTTTTAGAAAAATAGATCCATAAACCAGGTGCCATAGCCGAGCCTTCCAATCCATGCATCCAAATCATCACTTAATTACCTGAGAAAACGTGCTAAAAGTTAGCTTTCGCTGGTGAGATCATAGGTTTACATTCATAACTCAATATAGTGGACATATACGCAAAACGCTTGCTAGCTAGACTAAGGATTCACTAAAAGCCTGCGGATACCCTCCGCTCCAACATAATACACGGATACCCTCCGCTCTAACATAGATATTCGGGTAACCCCCGCAATATCATAAATACTCGGATAACCTCCGAAGTATTAATAACCTATAGGTGCACGCTACAGTATCTAAATAAGCCAACCTTGAATAGTACACACGATCCGTGTGACTAAAGCTGACAATACATCCTAGTCCATACGCATAGCAAGTTTAGAAAGAATATAAAAGCGATAATAGTCCACATAAAATAATTTGCAAGTTTCTCACCCCAAGTATTGAAAACATAGTTCAAGATTAAAAGTGGGGCTATGACTCACCTCAAGTCCAGAAATCAGCAATAAGAAATCGGTAGAAGTAAGACGTATAGTAACTCGAAAGACGGCAACTACGGACTCGGCACGACCTAACAGTATCAACTCGTTCAGAAATCATTTCCTCAAAATCAAATATTCCCAAACCCGAACGTATTCCATTTTACTTCCGAAAATCCATTTCTCGTATTATCTCGTATTAGTTTGGAGTTTGGCGTTTGGTATCCATACGGGTGGTGGGTCGACACAACTCAAACCAAGAAGTCACAATAAAAGGATAATAAAAATAATCTATAGGTCTAATATTAGTCCAATATATTATTTAAATAAATCATTGAAGTTTATCAAATCCGTCGATTTGGTAATCCCCCATATTTATTTACTTAATATACCATTCTAAGATTATACCCGAATCCTAGGTCACACATTGCACATAAAGTACTATATGGTATATGTCAAAGTTTAATAAATTCTCTAATTATGCCGTTAAGCTTACCAAATTCGTCAATTTGGCAACCTCACGAGATACTTAGTAATTTATTATTCTCTTACACATACCACAACCTATGGGCGTTGTAGGATACGATGCCCATTAATATACTCAATTTAAATAACTAAATAGCTCTTATTTAACCCGTCGATTAAATAAGTTACGTAGTTATTGAAAGTGAATGTATTAATCGTCATATATCCGTGACAACACAAACGTCACAAATAATAATCCACTTGGACTCAAGTGACCACAATCCCGCATAACTCGATAGTTTTCCTCCATTATTTAAAAGAGATTACTTTATTTAATATTTATTCAACATCAAGATTTCCTCGTTATTCATAATATTTAATCATAATAACGCTCCCAATAATATTACACTACTCTCATAGTATAATATTTATAGTCACGTTATTGTTATAATATTACTCGTGATCTTGTTATTATTAATATACGTATTTATATATTTATATATACGTGATTCACGTCTATATATTTATATAAACATTTATATTACCAATAATATTATTACGAGTTTTATTATTTGCGTTTGGTTATAAATGTTTATCGAGTCATACGAAATGGTCACATGTCCGAGTCATTACTCTCGGCTCATTGTCCAAGTCCAAAGTAGAAATAATAATCAAGTCAAATCGAGTAATCAATCTCCGTCCAACAATTCCCAAAACACGTGCTACAACAATAGGGTCCGACTACGGCTCCCGACTAACCTATCTCCGTCATTCTAAGTGACCGTCTCACAATCGGTCCCCAATACCACTTTTCGTCAACACAACTCCAAAGTATACCACGAGTCCATATTAACTCGTCAACCGCTTCAAAATAATATTAGTAACCATAATAACAATAACCAATAATATATACAAATAATAACCACAAAATAAATTTTAGCCGAAATATATATATTTCGCCATCTCAAAAGGTTTTAAAAATAACTATGTTCGGGTCAAGTTACCAAGTCAAACCCGAGTCAAAAATCATTTACCAAGCGTCACGTGGGTCCCACCTGAGACCACTAGGGTCACGGCTAGCTCAATGGAGCTCGACCAAAAATTAAATCCGACCCTATGGGGTCGTCGGCTTCAACACAACCCAACCAAACTCAATCTATCAATCAAGAATCCAACCAAACACCAATCACTAGAACCAAATAAGATCAAAAATCAAGAATCCGGATAATATACATCATCAACATCAAACCAAACCCGGAATAATACAAATCGAGGGTGAAACCCTAGGCTTAGGGGTCGACCACGCAAGAAAATAGCAACCAAACACCAAAACCCGGATACCAAACTAAGTTTTATACATGTTTTAACAAAAACCCATTAAAGAACATCATGTACCCATGAATTTGGATAACACATCGAGACCCACGAGTTGAAACTCGTGGTCACTCACCTTCAAAACGACTCCAAGAATGTATTTCTTCGAAAACCCAACAAGAAGATGATGAAATAAGTGATGTTATAGTGGCGGTCTTAATTATTTCGTGGTGTTAGAGATGGTTTTAGAGCGCGTGATGTATACCAAAAGATAGATCGGGATGAGGTGGTTAATGTGGTGGTGTTATTTTGTGAGTAGGAGTGGCGGTGGTGGCTATGGCGATGGTTTAAGGTGGCGGTGGTGATGGTTTAAAATGAGGGAGAGAGAGAGTGTGAAATAAAGATGGAGATGATATTGTTTGTGTTTGTTTGGTGTGATGGCAGTAAACCACAAGGACGGATTTGTAGTCCTACTCTTTTATTATTGTCTTTTCTTTCTTTCTTTTTATTCCAACAATAATAATAATTGTAATACTTTTGATAGTAATAAGAGTATTATTACATTTAAGGTTAAGGTGGCTAGGTGTAAAATACACGGACCAAAACCCGTAATTCGTTTCAAATCATTTAATATCTCACGAGACGTTCCATAAATAAATATATATATAGTCGAATCCGTAGACTCAAGACATAAAATTTCCGTTAGGTTATCCTAGTGCCGGAGTCAACGTAGTGCCAAATGAGAAATTTCAAAATAAATCATCACATATATTTCCATATCGAATCTTTAAAATAAATCTTCAAATCTCATAAAGATTTTAAAATATAATCAACCATAATGTAGGTTTTGCAAGTTCGTTACGAATAAAATTCCAAATAAAAATTTATAAACGAACTTTTATGTAATGCGGGTTTTCAAAATGGCTCCCTAATTTGCCAGTTGTCACATCCTCCCAGCCTCAGAAGAAACCCGTCCCGGGTTTCTCTCGGAACAATCCATCTACAAAGTAAAAAGCTTTGGATATCTCTTTCGTTACTCGTCCTCACATTCCCACGTAAATTCCGGTCCATGCCGGGAATTCCAACGAACTTTGATGAGCGGAATACGACTTATCTTAAGTCGTTTAATCTCTCTATCCAATATCTCAATCGGCTCTTCCATAAAATTCAAACTTTCATCCACACGAATATCCTTAATTAGTATAACCGGCGTTTCATCCGAAAGACACTTCTTCAAATTGCTAACATAAAACACATCATGAACTTTACTCAATTCCAGTGGTAATTCCAACCGATAAGCCACGTGCCCAATTCTTTCCAAAATGAGAAATGGTCCAATGTAGCGGGGATTGAGTTTCCCACGTTTCCCGAAGCGTATCACACCTTTCCAAGGCGAGACTTTCAGCATCACTTTGTCTCCAACCTGGAACTCTAGGGGTTTACGTCTTTGATCGGCGTAACTTTTCTGTCTATCTCTAGCTGCTTGTAATCGATCACGAATTTGAGTCACTTTCTCAGTAGTCTCCAAAATAAGTTCGGGGCCTGTGAGTTGGCTATCTCCAACTTCAGCCCAACCAATAGGCGAACGACATTTTCGGCCATATAAAGCTTCAAATGGTGCAGCTTTTAGACTTGTGTGGTAGCTATTGTTGTAGGAGAACTCCGCAAGGGGTAGATATTTCTCCCAGCCTTTACCAAAGTCTATTATTCATGCACGAAGCATATCCTCCAAAGTCTGAATAGTTCTCTCACTTTGACCATCGGTTTGGGGGGTGATATGCAGTACTCATATCAAGTCTCGTCCCCAAAGCGGTTTGAAGTGATCGCCACAACGCTGACGTAAAGCAGCTGTCGCGATCAGAAATAATCGATATCGGAACTTCATGATGAGAAACAATCTCCTTCACATACAACCTCGCAAGTTTGTCAACACTATCATCTTCACTAATCGCCAGGAAATGAGCAGACTTAGTCAAACGATCCACAATTACCCATATAGCGTCGCAACCGCTAGCTGTCTTTGGTAATTTGGTAATAAAGTCCATTGTGATCCGCTCCCATTTCCAAACCGGGAGTTCTGGTTGCGTCAATAATCCTGACGGTCTTTGATGTTCGCCTTTAACCTTAGAACATGTCAAACACTTACTAACATACAATGCTATATCTGCCTTCATATTTGGCCACCAATATAACTTTTTCAAATCCTGGTACATCTTGTCAGACCCAGGATGAATAGAGTATCTTGAATTATGCGACTCGTGCATAATCAACTCTCGAATTCCTCCATATAAAGGTACCCAACTTCGGTCTCCAAAACACAATACTCCATCAGAACGCTTAACAAATCCTTTCTCATTTTCAGCCATCCCAAATATGTTCTCAGCAGGTCGGTTTTCTGCTTTCAACGCTTCTGTTTGAGCTTCTAATATTTGAGACTGTAATGGCGATACGATAGTCATTCCTAATGACTTAACTCGTAACGGTGGTATTCTCTCCTTTCGGCTAAGAGCATCAGCAACAACGTTTGCTTTACCAGGATGGTAACGAATTTCGCATTCATAATCGCTTATCAACTCAATCCAACGTCGTTGTCTCATGTTGAGCTCTTTTTGATTCAAGATGTACTGTAGACTTTTGTGGTCAGTAAACACAATACACTTGGTTCCGTATAAGTAATGTCTCCATATCCTTAAGGCAAAAACCACAGCACCTAACTCCAAATCATGAGTGGTGTAGTTCTTCTCGTGCTTCTTGAGCTGTCGGGAAGCATAAGCTATCACTTTCTCTCGTTGCACACAGCTCCCAAACCTTTATGCGAAGCATCACAATAGACGACAAAGTCCCCATTACCTTCAGGTAACGCTAAGATAGGAGCACTACACAACATTTCCTTAAGTACTTGAAATGCTTCCTCTTTCTTATCTCCCCATTCGTATTTATCACTCTTTTGAGTCAATTTGGTCAACGGTTTTTGCTATCTTCGAAAATCCCTCGATGAATCTTCGGTAGTAACCGGCTAAACCCAAAAATTGACGAACTTCTATTGGGGTCGTTGGTGCAGCCCAATCTTTAATCGCTTCAATCTTAGCAGGATCTACATGAACTCCTTGTCTATCAATCACATGACCCAAAAATTGTACCGTCGGAATCCAAAATTCACATTTGGAGAACTTGGCATACAGTTTATCCGTCCTGAGCAATTCTAAGATAAGCCTTAGATGCTCCTCATGCTCCTTCTCACTCTTCGAATAAATCAGAATATCATCGATGAACACGATCACAAACTTATCTAAGTAAGGCTTACACACCCGATTCATGAGATCCATGAATACCGCCGGTGCGTTAGTCAACCCAAACGGCATCACCTGAAACTCGTAATGCCCGTAACGGGTTCTGAAACCCGTTTTCAGAATATCTTCCTCGCGAACTCTAAGTTGATGATATCCCTATCTCAGATCGATCTTTGAATACACACTCGATCCTTGGAGCTGATCGAACAAGTCGTCGATCCTCGGTAACGGGTATCTATTCTTCACTGTTAACTTGTTCAGCTCTCGATAGTCAATACACATACGAAACGATCCATTCTTCTTCTTCACGAATAAGACCGGGGCTCCCCAAGGCGAAGAACTTGGTCTTATAAATCCTTTTTCGGCTAACTCCGCTAATTGTTTCGATAACTCTTCCAGTTCAGTGGGTGCAAGTCGATAAGGCGCTCATGCTACGGGTACAGCATCAGGTATCAACTAAATCTGAAACTCCACTTGTCTAGTAGGCGGGATTCCCGGCAAATCATCGGGAATACATCAGGAAAATCACGAACTATAGGCACATCTCCAATGCACCTTTCCTTCTTCTCCTTCCCTCCTTTCTCAGAGATTTGAGCTAAGAAAAAGCAACATCCTTTTTCCATTAGTTTCGGTAACTTAGTACAAGAAATGACCGCTAATCGGGATGGGCTCCTCGAACCTTTTCGATCTCCTTGTATATTTAGAATCTCCTTTCCGTAAGGCACACGCACGATCTTCTCATCGCAAAGTATGTGAGCAAGATACTTCGACAACCAATCCATACCAATGATGACATCGAAACTTCCTAACGTGACGGGTAGAAGATCTATGTTGAAAGGGTGATTCAAGAAATTTAACGTGCAACCGCGAATGATAGTCTTAATCCTTTCTATGTTTCCATTAGCTAACTCTACATCATACCAAATTCCTAAGGCCATCGGGGGTTTCTCTAGTAATGGTGTAAACGCAGTGGACACAAAACTTCTATCGGCACCAGTATTAAATAGTATGGAAGCATAACGATTATTGAGAAGGAACGAACCAGTAACGACGTTCGGACCTTCTCCTCTCTCGTTCCCGAGTGCATACACTCTCCCATGAGCAGCTCCAGCTTCCACGCGTTGGTCCCCATTATCTTGTCGTCCACGGTTTCCTCCAACTCCACGGTTTCCATGATTGTACCCATTACCACCCGATCCTTGATTTCCTCGGTTCCACGATTCCCTACACTCATTCCTATAATGTCCCTTCTTTCCACATCTGTAACAAGTAACATCCGCCTTGCTTCTCACTTCAGGAGTAGCTTGAACCATAGCAAGAGGTCGAGCCCTGATGCGTGGGAATCGCAACAGGCTTTACCTCTCAAGGGATCCGGAGAAGCTTACAACCCCCACCAGGCAGTGTACCTGATCGTTGTAGTATAGTATAGTGACAAGTACCGGGGGATTGATCGTTCAGCTAGGAATAGTGTCGTTAGGATTGAAATTAATCTAACTAGGTCTAAAGGTGAAGGATGATTCTTTTTATATTTTTATGTTTTATGAAAAGCAAGTAAAAATCTCGGGTATTGGGAGAATGGGCGGAATTAGTTGCTAATCAACTAACCCAAAAGCTACTAATTAATCTAATAAACAAGAAAATAAACTAAGGTTCTACAAGATAAGTGAAGCATGTCTACCCATGATATGTTACTCTTTGCTAGCTATCCAATCCTACCTATTGAATTGTAACCTTGTTTTAATTGACGGGTTGTATTCCTTAATACCATTCATGGGGTATCGCACATAACTCCCCAATTCTATGAGCTCTTATCTCCTCCTATACCATGCCCAGCACAACCATAGGGATTGTAAACAGTGGCTCATGCATTAAATACAACCAATAAAGACCTTAGTGCAATAGGTTCATGTTTCCTAAGACGTTCAAGTATGTTACCATTTGGAGATCTGCCAGTTTTCTTAAGCCTAACATATAAATCATTCAATCAAAACAAGAATCAATAGGAAACAAGGATTATAAACTAAACCAACTAGATCTATTGAAGTTGTCACGCCTTGATTGATGGAGATAGACACAACATCAACAAGAAATCAATGAGATCTAATCAATTATATACAAGTTTCACATAATCATAAGTAGACACAAGGTAAATTAGCAAATCATCATCAAAGAAGAGCAAACAACAATGATAATGGAAAACATAATTAAGATAGAATCATCAAACCAATACATGATGTTTATGGAGTGATTGAAACCCTCTAAGTTGCTGGAAAAACACCCACCTAAACCCAGGAATCGACCTTAGGGTTTAGGGCTTACAAAAAGTGAAGTTATGATGTTATATTTATAGGAATGTTTTCTGTCGGCCCTTCTTGACGGCGTCAGCCCGTTACTCTTGATGCCGTCAAGACCATTTTTTCACCAAATTGTAGATCTCTTCGTCCTCTTCGCGTGAGCTTTTGAATCACCTAAATCCGAGTTCGTATGCAAAAGTTATGACCAAAACAATATCAGCTACTCCGCGCGCAAGTTTTGACAAGTTAACATGTGACGGCCTTGGGTGACGCCTTCACATTCTCTCTGGGCCGTCACCACTTTTACTCTTGAAGCCGTCACCAAAATGCTCTTGACGCCGTCAGGTACTGTTCTCAGCATGGAAAATTAAGTCTTTGGCGTTTTCTTCACTTTTATGCTCCAAAAACGTCCAAATTGCTTCCTTTTCCAGATTTCACTCCCAAAGTACCTAAAATCACAAAAGGAACGATTTAGGGCAATATTTGATCAAATAAATTCGAATTCGGGCTTAAATGACCCCCTAAAAATGGATCATTTTTCGCCTCATCATATACCCTTACACTTGAGATTTGCTTGTCCTCAAGCAAATGCGCTTTTATTCTAGTCAAAAGACAAGTTTGGGGTCATTTAACACTAATATAAAAGTAATTACAACAAATAATCGTTCCACTAAAGACCAATAGACAAGCACGGAGGTCATACACAAGCACCTCACAAATAGTGTTTAGATACTCACATCTCTCGGGTGTAATAAAGTGTAAATTACAATATGGAAACGGAAGATATCTCTCACTACCTGTTATAGCAAAATAGATTACCATAGGCTTGGGAAAGGATCAAACCTCCACCACATGGCGTAAGCACCTAGGATAAACTATCAAAGAGGTCTTTTAAAGGGTTGTAACGTTAGGTGTAGGGATATGAAATACACGGTTTTGTTGGATAAAGGAAGTTTTACTGGTGGCGAGTTAACAATCTTGGTTAATTACATGTACAATATGGCGTTGCTGAGCCAAGACTAGACTCGACTTAAGCTAATAAATGAAAAATAACAAAAACATAAAATGAACATAGAATGAAACCGGATGGTAGTCCGTATGTTTTTTCTCTTTTCCTTTTTCTATTTTTTTTTCTTTTTCTTGATTTTTCGATTTTTTTTTTATTTTTTTTTTTATTTTTATTATTATTTTTTTTTTGCATACACTCTTACCCTACCATCCAAAATAATACATCATAGGGAATGAACATTCCCCTTACACTTGAATCTTTACATACTTTACAATTAACTAATCTAATGGCTCGAATTAAGAAAATCAAAACACTTGGAGCACTTTTAAGATTAACGTACATATGGGGGTAGTAAATGATGTTCTTCCCCATTACTCCATAAAATAAGTACTTACCCAATCGTCCCAAAACAATATGTACAAGGATATGACTCGACTTAGCAACCATGTAATCAATTAGATAGTTAACTTAGGGTTTAACAAATAACAATAATGCACTAAAAATGAGCGCATACACGGAAGGCTAAGGCGATTTGGGTGTACATTTAAGTGGGGTGTAACAAATTCTTCCTTTAAGTAAAATGCTTAAAGTTAGAAACGAAAAGATAGGCTCGGAAGGGTGTACTAGGGGTTTCGTGTACTAAAAATGAGTACAACGCTAAGGGTGTGGGAAAAATTAGTTGACTTAACTAGCCAAGTAATATGACTTAAATGGTCAAGTAATTATGATACGGGTTTAACACAAGGGTAATCCTAATGCCTCTTATCATGTAGTAAATCCTACCACACGAATGTACTCTCACTAGCGGTCTCGGGATGCATCACTAACGCAAGTTCTAGAATCTAAATGCTACCGGTACACTCATAAGCACTAATAGTAAATGCTTTTCCTATCAAATCTAAAGGCGAACCTCACATATTTGGGTGGAAAATTTTTCTGAATATACGGTTATGTGCTAGTCATACAATCTCCTATCCATGAGACGCTTGCTATGGCTAAAGTTTCACTCCTAAATGTTGTAAAAAAATTTAAATTTGGCGCTAAAATTGCACTAACAAGTATTTCTCATAGTTTTATTACACATCTACCATTAAACAAAACAAACTCAAGCGAAAGTGTATATGTAAGGTATCATCTTTTTACCCTCCCCTTACACTTAAGATGAACATTGGCCCCAATGTTCAAGTAAAGAATGTAAAAGTGAAAAAGTAAAGAGAATGAAATCAAATACTCCCCTGATTCGCTCGGTATGGATAATAAGGTGGCTCAGTTAAATCTTCCTCCAAGAAAATGAACAATCAAAGCTTCCCTTCCAGAATATAAATCATCTTCTTGTCAAACATAACCTGTAAATCCTGAGAAAACAAACAAAAACCCAAAGCATCAACCCGAACAAAGAAAACTTTAAAGATATAATGCTTGTGGAATGAGTGTTTGTAGATTTCCTGGAGTTTATAAAATTAAAGAATCAACAAAAACTTTAAGACTCCGTTAGAAAAACAAAACTGGTAAAATTTCCAGATTTTTACACGTGACGCCGTCAAGAGTAAACTCGTGACGCCGTCAGAAGTGACCTGCAGAAATTCTTATGTTAAGTTTCCGGAAAATTTCTGGAAAAACTTCGTCCTACTTCCTGGAAAATTCCTGCAAAACATCATTATGACTCGATATAAGCATTTGACTCTAACAAGTACTAATACACATGTCCATTTATTATTGTTGTGGTTCATGCTCAATTTTGTTCTTATAAACAAATTTGGATCTCCCTTACACTTATCTTTTGCAAAATACCTTTATATGCAATTAAGACGAAGTTAAAAACAAAATAAAGCATTTTCACAATTTACTTTGAAACATGAGCCACAAACAATAAAAATAGAACATGCATACGGAAACAAATAAAATCAAACAAACAAACAAACAAATAAAAACACACAAAACATGGGTTGCCTCCCAAGAAGCGCTTGTTTTTGTTCGAGTCACGAGCCTGACTCTACCCTTATTTAACGGAAATAGGGGAGGTTCTCCCTACACTTAGGATTAAGTGTGGGTGAAAGTAGCGATACACACCCTTAGGGTGTGAATATGCCACGTGAGGTGAAGGGGGTGAGTGAATGGCTTCCTTCATCCTAAAACTACCCGGATAATATTGGTTGATGGGTGGATCGGTTCCTCTTTTGTCTCCTAGAAATATATCTAAGGATGGAAAGGTGTGTAAAGATTGAGGTTCCGGTTCATCAACACTAGGAAATTCCCTAGAACTAGGAGTAAGGTTATCACTACAAGTGTTCAAACCTATATCCTCAAGTGGTGCCTGGTCCAAGGGTTCTACCTCCATTGGAATTCCTAAAGTTTCTTCTACTTCTTCTGGGTAAGTCGCGGGCGGTGCGTGTGCCTCAAATGATGGTTGAGTATTTTGTGGGCTTATGTTGTTCACCTCATCATTCCATGTGTCAGGATCTAGCCCTAACATTCTCTCAAGTATCTCACGTGCTTCTCTAGGCATCTCAACTTCTATGTCCGAATCATAAGGGTCATCCTCAATATTCTAACTGCTATATACAAATTGCCCAAGAGATTCATCATCTGTTTCTTGAGATTCATCATTATCGATCATAAAACCTAGGTCTTTTTGATCAATGTGATCATGCTCGGCTAAATCCTCCTTAATTATTTTCTTAGGTAGTGATAATAGCAAACCTAGTGCTTCATCCAACTTGTGATTTATTGCAATGGCTCTCTCCATAATTCCTTGGCAAACTAGGTCGCATTTCCTATTGGCCTTACTAAAACTAGATCTTAAACATGGAGGTTGTTCATAAGAATCTATCCTAGGTGAAGGCTCATATGATACATAGGTGTCTCTAAATGAGGTATTTTGAACTTCTTGGTGTTCTAGCCACTCAACCATATATTGCAATCTTAGAAGTCTAAGTGAAGTGTCCATTTGAAGCAAATTACAAACAAAATCACAAAGAAAAGATAGACTACGAGAAAGCTACAAAATAAAAAGAAAAAATCTCACTTGATAGGAATCTAATGAGTAGACCTAATAAAAATCAAATTCAACCTAAACAATAACTATTCCCCGGCAGCGGCGCCAAAAACTTGATGCGTGGGAATCGCAACAGGCTTTACCTCTCAAGGGATCCTGAGAAGCTTACAACCCCCACCAGGCAGTGTACCTGATCGTTGTAGTATAGTAAAGTGACAAGTACCGGGGGATTGATCGTTCAGCTAGGAATAGTGTCGTTAGGATTGAAATTAATCTAACTAGGTCTAAAGGTGAAGGATGATTCTTTTTATGTTTTTATGTTTTATGAAAAGCAAGTAAAAATCTCGGGTATTGGGATAATGGGCGGAATTAGTTGCTAATCAACTAACCCAAAAGCTACTAATTAATCTAATAAACAAGAAAATAAACTAAGGTTCTACAAGATAAGTGAAGCATGTCTACCTATGATATGTTACTCCTTGCTAGCTATCCAATCCTACCTATTGAATTGTAACCTTGTTTTAATTGACGGGTTGTATTCCTTAATACCATTCATGGGGTATCGCACATAACTCCCCAATTCTATGAGCTCTTATCTCCTCCTATACCATGCCCAGCACAACCATAGGGATTGTAAACAGTGGCTCATGCATTAAATACAACCAATAAAGACCTTAGTGCAATAGGTTCATGTTTCCTAAGACGTTCAAGCATGTTACCATTTGGAGATCTGCCAGTTTTCTTAAGCCTAACATATAAATCATTCAATCAAAACAAGAATCAATAGGAAACAAGGATTATAAACTAAACCAACTAGATCTATTGAAGTTGTCACGCCTTAATTGATGGAGATAGACACAACATCAACAAGAAATCAATGAGATCTAATCAATTATATACAAGTTTCACATAATCATAAGTAGACACAAGGTGAATTAGCAAATCATCATCAAAGAAGAGCAAACAACAATGATAATGGAAAACATAATTAAGATAGAATCATCAAACCAATACATGATGTATATGGAGTGATTGAAACCCTCTAAGTTGCTGGAAAAACACCCACCTAAACCCAGGAATCGACCTTAGGGTTTAGGGCTTACAAAAAGTGAAGTTATGATGTTATATTTATAGGCATGTTTTCTGTCGGCCCTTCTTGACGGCATCAGCCCGTTACTCTTGACGCCGTCAAGACCATTTTTTCACCAAATTGTAGATCTCTTCGTCCTCTTCGCGTGGGCTTTTGAATCACCTAAATCCGAGTTCGTATGCAAAAGTTATGACCAAAACAATATCAGCTACTCCGCGCGCAAGTTTTGACAAGTTAACATATGACGGCCTTGGGTGACGCCTTCACATTCTCTCTGGGCCGTCACCACTTTTACTCTTGACGCCGTCACCAAAATGCTCTTGACGCCGTCAGGTACTGTTCTCAGCATGGAAAATTAAGTCTTTGGCGTTTTCTTCACTTTTATGCTCCAAAAACGTCCGAATTGCTTCCTTTTCCAGATTTCACTCCCAAAGTACCTAAAATCACAAAAGGAACGATTTAGGGCAATATTTGATCAAATAAATTCGAATTCGGGCTTAAATGACCCCCTAAAAACGGATCATTTTTCGCCTCATCAAGCCCTACAATCCTTAGATGTGTGTCCCTTCTTTGAGCAGTTCTGACATATTACACTACACCATCCAGAATGATTCTGGTGGCAACGACCACACTTGGGTGCATCACCGTTTTGGTCCCTTTTATCTCCATTCCCAATAACATAAGCCTTAGCATGTCGCTTGTTTCGGTGATCATTACCCTTAGAGTGATGGCCTCTCTTTCTCTTTCCATTCTTTTCCTTATCAGCTCCTTCCAATTCCAACGAATTCATTAGTTGTTGAACGATTGTGATGGCCTCATGGATATTTGCAGGTCTAACAGCAATCACATCATTCCTTGTAGCCACAGGCAACCCATCGGTATACCGCTCAATCTTTTGAGTCTCAGTTCTAACCATATCTGGGCAAAGCAAGGCCAACTCCTGGTAACGACGATTGTAAGTTGCCATATCAATACCCTTCACTTTGTGATTCCAAAACTCAATCTCCAGCTTCTTAACCTTATTTCTTGGGCAATAAGTCTGAATCAGCAAAGACTTAAATTGCTCCCCAGTCATAGCATAAGCCACATCACTCCCAACCGAATTTCAGTAATTGTTCCACCAAGTTAAAGCTTCATCCTTGAAAGTAAAAGAAGCAAACTTTACCTCAACATTCTCTGCACAATTGCTGACATTGAACACCGACTCAGTTTTCTCTATCCACCTGACCAAGTAGACCACTCCTTCGGTTCCACCAAACTCAATGGGTCCACAAATTTTAAACTCCTTGTAGTTACGTCCATTAGCACGAACAGGTGGAAATGTTCCAACAGAATTGTTGGAATGATTTGACTCAGCTAGTAGCTCAGCAACTCGTTGCTCCATAAGTTGATTGATCATTACTTGATCCACAGTAGGCGCATTAGGTGGAACAGGATCATTGTCTCCCTGAACATCAACATTTTGAGTCCTGTTGTTGCGGTTAGTAGTGTCCAGCTTATCGGGAGTAGGGGTTTCAACATTTCGAGTATGACAGCGTCCTCGACGACCAGGGGTAGTCGTTGTAGGATCAGTTCTGATAGCTCTAACAGGGTTTCGTCGTGGGGCCATTGATATAATATGAACACAATATCAACCACGCAAATAGGAACACAATTCTCCATGTACGCCAAAAACCATAGAATATCATACGATATCACTAACATCCATACAAGTAGCGATCAATACATCGTTCCATACTACCAAAAGACATAATAGATACTAATCGTTCCATACGAGACGAACGTACAATTCGAATATCACGATATAAGAGATATAATATCTAGCTCTCCTAACCAAGTACTCCCTGGCTTAGGTAGCAACACAACAACACAAATCCAAATCGATCTAGCCACGATGCTGGCGTAGACTCCTCAACTCTGATCTCAAACCATCCAGCTCTCTCCACAATGATCCCAACTCCACACTATGAGTATCGCTATCTCTCTTGAGGTCTGCTACCTCTTCTCCAACTCGGTGTTTCTCTGCCACAGCTTGCGATTTGCCTCGCGAGCCGTGATGAAACCTCTTTGCAGACTCTCTATCTGCTCATGTATCTCCATCATACCTCTCCTAATCGCTGTCGTCCTGCCCACGATAGTAATCAAATCAACTCTTAACTCAGTAATAACCATCTCAAGTCGATCAGCCATCTGCGAGATCCTCTCGCCCTGTGCAGTAATCCGAGTCCACATCCTACCAGTCTCACCCAACTCTGCATGCTCAGCAGGTATCTCAGATGGCGC
>JARVZY010006710.1:0-2500 GCA_030686995.1 Artemisia argyi | reverse complement strand
CTATGCGCATTCAAAGGCGTAAAATGGTTATTTGGGGACCGTCTCAAGGAAATCCCCATTCCCCTCTTTTTTTGGAAAAAATGGAAGATTTTCCTTTTCCTATATCCGACCTAATGAAGCTTTTTTTTAATATTAGAGATTGGTTGGGTAAAAAGTCAGAATTTGAAATTTTAGATCAACAATTCCAAATAAAAAAAAACAACCAGGAAGACGCAATGGAATTCTGGGAAAACATTCCATATGCACAAAAAACAAGAAGTATTCTGTTACTAGCACAATCAATTTTTAGAAGGTATATTAAATTACCCTTATTGATAATAGCTAAGAATATTGGCCGTATTTTATTACGGCAATCTCCGGAATGGTATGAGGATTTCCAAGATTGGAATAGAGAAATTTATTTAAAGTGCAGCTATAATGGTCTTCAATTCTCCAAAACAGAATTTCCTAAAAATTGGTTAATAGAAGGTTTTCAGATCAAAATCTTATATCCTTTTCATTTGAAACCGTGGCACGGATCTAAGCTACGACTCTCTGATAGAGATCGAAAGCAACAAGATGATTTTGATTCTTGTTTTTTAACAGTTTTGGGAATGGAAACAGAATATCCTTTTGGTCCTCCTCGAAAAACACCTTCCTTTTTTGAACCCGTTTTTAAAGATATAGACTACAAAGTCGAAATAAGAAATTTTAATTTTAGAGTTCAAAGAGTTTTAAAAAAAATAACAAAGCAACAAGAAAAAGCATTTTTCTTTTTAAAACAAATACTTTTAAAAGGAAAGAAAATTCCATTATTTATACCGAGAGAAATATATGAATCAAGTGAAACTCAAACAGAAAAGGATTCGATAATCAGCACTCAGATAATTCATGAATCATTTAGTCAAAATAAATCTAGAGATTATTCACAGGCAAAAGAAGAGATTAAACATAGAATTGATAGAAGAAACACAATCAGAAATCAAATAGAAATAATGAAAAAAAATAAAAAGACTAATCGAGAATCACCCCCAAAAATTTGGAAAATATTAAAAAGAAAAAATATTGAATTAATATTTCAATTTTGCATTGAAAAAATATACGTAGATATCTTTTTATGTATAATTAATATGCGCAGAATTTCTCTACAACTTTTTATGGAATCAACAAAAAAAATTCTTGAAAAATACATTGACAATAATGAAATAAATAAAGATAAAGAAAGAATTAATAAAAAAAAACAAAATAAAATTGACTTCATTTCGCCTATGACTATAAAAAAGGCTTTTGATAATCTTAGAAATAGTAAGCAGAAGCCACATATTTTTTTTGATTTATCTTACTTGTCACAAAAATATGTATTTTTTAAATTATCACAAACCCAAGTTATTAACTTCAATAAGTTAAGATCTATTCTTCAATATAATGGACCATCTTTTTTTCTTAAGAATGAAATAAAGGATTTTTTTGGAACACAAGGAATATTTGATTCCAAAGTAAGACATAACAAACTTTCAAATTATGAAAAGAATCCATGGAAAAACTGGTTAAGAAGTCATTATCAATATGATTTATCTCAGATTACATGGTCTACATTAGTCCCACAAAAATGGCGAAATCAAATAAATCAATGCCATATGTCTCAAATGTCTCAAAATGATGATTTAAAGAAAAGGTATTCCTATGAAAAAGACCCATTATTGGATTACAAAAAAAAACAAAATTGGAAAGTATATTTATTACCAAATAAAGAGGAGAATTTTCAAAAAAACTATAGATATGATCTTTTCTCATATAAATATATGAATTCTGAAACTAAGAATAAGTCTGATATTTATAGATCATCATTAGAAACAATAAAGAAGCAAGAAAATTCCACCAAAAATAAAGAAACTTTTTTTAACATACTCAATAATATTCCTATCAAGAATTATCTAGAAAAAAGTGATATTATATATATGGAAAAAAATACAGATAGAAAATATTTGGGTTGGAAATTTAATACAAATATTCAGGTTGAACCTAATAAGGACCAAATAACGGAGAATTCTCATAATAATGGTCTTTTTTATCTTCCAATTAAATCAAATTCCGAAATCAATTATAAAAAGGTCTTTTTTGATTGGATGGGGGTGTCTTTTGATTGGATGGGAATGAATGAAAAATTCTTAATCTTAAATCACCTCATATCGAATCCGAAAGTTTTTTTATTTCCAGAGTTTTTAATACTTTATCATAAATATAAAGAGAAACCTTGGTTTATCCCAAGCAACTTACTTCTTTTTAATTTGAATATCAATCCAAATTTTAGTGAAAATCCAAATATCAAAGGAAAACAAGAGGCGAATGAATATTTTTTAAATTTTAGACCATCAAATTCAAAACAATATTTTGAATTAAAGAATCAAAACAATATTGAAGAATATTTTTTAGAATCGATCGAAAAACTAAAAGTATTGCTTAAAGGAGATTTTCCTTTTCAATTAAGATGGACTGGACGTTTGAATCAATTGAATCAAAA